>JAGHQL010000150.1:0-68186 GCA_020080175.1 Glutinoglossum americanum
GGGGGGCGGGGCGGGGGGGGGGGGGGGGGGGGGGGGGGGGGGGGGGGGGGGGGGGTGCGGTGACGGTGACGGTGGCCGTTCGTTGTTTCTGGGGCGCTGAACGTCCTGGCGGTGCTCCCTAGGTGGGGTTTGTCTACCCATCCGGGCTGGTTTCATTACTTGGTTCTACGGTATGGCGGCTCCCCCCTGCCTGCCTGCCGGTAGACAGACAGGTTCGTCCGGCCGCCTTCTTACCCCGCGTGGGGTATTGTTTTGGGCCGGGCCTAAGGCCTGTCCTGTCGGTCTCTTGACCAGAGGGGAGGGGAGGACTCTGGCTGACTGGGCGGTCGTCGGTTTTGTTTTTTTTTATTACCTAAAGTAGATTTGAGGGGCGATGGGGGGTGGATTGGAGGGAAGGGCTATATTGAGGTGGTGGTGGTGGTGGTTTGGGTTTGGATTTGGGGTCACGTATCGCGTTGGAAGGTTCATATAATTATACTAAAAAAGCCAATATATATATAGTTGCCGAGAGGTCAGCCCTCTATCTCGCGGCAACCGAGGGGGTTGTGTCGAACGCCCCAACTGATGATTTGCCTTGGGCCTGCCCTGCCCTGCCCTGCCCTGCCCTGTCCTGCCCTGTCCTGCTCCCCCTGTCGCCTCTTTCGTTGCGGTCGTCGTCGTGGCCGTCTCGCCCTGACCATCTCCCCAATGGCTGCCGAGCAGGAACGGATAATTAACGACGTGCGTTGCGGTACGGCACATAACGTGCATCCTCACCGCACGCACATTACATATCTGCAATCTGTAACGGCCAGGGATTCCCCAGCGCGCAGCCGAAGGGGTCTCGTGTCCCAGTCGCGAGGCTGTTTGTTTGTCCGTGTGGCAGAGGGCACGGATCGCGGCAAACGAGGGGTGTGCGCGTTGAGGGGTAGATTGCAGGCGGTCCAGGCACGAAACGGCGGGGTCGAGAGGAAGTGCAAGGGAGCGAGTTGCAAGCGCAAGGGAGCGAGTGCAAGTGCAAGTGCAAGGGAGCGAGTGCAAGGGAGCGAGTGCAAGGGAGCGGGTGCAAGGGAGTCAGTAGTGCAAGGGAAACAGTGCAAGGGAAACAGTGCAAGGGAAACAGTGCAAGGCAGAGCAAGGCAGAGCAAGCTCCACATGCTCGTACATCACATATGCAGATCACACCCTCGCGAAGACAAAGCTTAAATTTGGTCAGCAAAAGTCATCGGGGTGGCCGTTGTGCTCCTTTGCCGCGTCATTGGCCCGCCGTCCGGATCATTTTTCCTTTCACTCCGTTCCTAAGCGGTCGGACCGAGATCGACGGGCGCTTTGTTTCGGGCGGCCGGTTTTCTCTTTTGTTTTTTGCTTTTCGCTTCTATTCGTGCTCACCGATCGACGAGAAACCGCTGGAGGGAGAGGGTGGGAGAGGCAGAGGGAGAGGCAGGGAGAGGCAGAGAGAGGCAGAGAGAGGCAGAGGCACAGGGTGAGACGGGAAAATAGAAGCTGCAGAAGCAGAGAGGAAGCGTTCGGAAAGGGCATTGCGGGGGAGTTTTATTTTTTTGGTCGCCTTCGGTTTCTTTTTTTTGTGAGTTATCATTATGTATTAGCAAATCTTGATGGGGATCTGGAGCGTATCTTGTTTCCGCGTCTTGGTGTTGGGTCTTGTTGGGTCTCGCTCGGCCTTGGCCATTGGCGTCGTCGATTGACGGGTACAGAGTGACATCCTCGCCAAGGCGGCTGGATGGATGATTATTTTTCGGTCGATGGCGATTGGCGGTCGGGGCGATGCCGTCGGCTTCGAAGCGTGGTCGATTGGTGTGTGTGTTGAGAGTCGCGCCCCGGCAGCGACACCCCTACCCCCTCTTGGACGAGCGAGGCATAGGGGCGTCCTGTCCATCCGCGAGCGAGGCCCCGGCTCCCTGCTCGGAGTAATATGGAAAAAGGAAAGGTGGAGGTGATACCCTCGGAGATAGAGGCCCTACGGCCAACCAACTGGACTGCATCTGGCGTCCTCGCCACTAACTGTCCCATGCTGCGGCCGGGGGATTGATGATTGATGGATGGTTGACGATTGATGGGTGGAGGGTGGAGGGTGGAGGTTAGAGTAAGGTACACAGAGGCGCTCTAAACAACATAGTACCAGCGCTAGTATGACCTTAGGATAGTGTATCAGTTGTGGGAAAAGAACTCTGTGCGCGGCATTTCATCAGAAGGAGGACCGCACATATTTGCCTCTCGCAGCCTTGACCGCAACTTTGGGCGTTTGTTTCTCGACGCGAAATCGCGCAACGTCTTTAAAAGCACCGTCGGGAGAAGCGGCGACGGTGGAGTGTACGATTACATGCATTGTACGTGAGGATTCTAGAGTGCACGACGACACAGCTGGTTGGCCTTTGTGTTCTTGTGTTGGGAACGGCTGGAATCAGCAGGCGGTTCTTGATTTTCTGTCTGACGGGTGCGGCGTTCCCATGCCATCTTGATTCCCGTTGATTATCGTATGCCCCCTGCAATAGTTTACCACATCCAACACACCCAACACACACCCACCAACACAGAAAAAAAAAGGAAGGACAGCGAGCCAAGTATCCCTTGCTTTCCGTCTTCCATATTCGCACAGAACTCCGAAATTCCAGCGCGATCGCGGACCACACAGCACGAGCGGCTTTGTTCGCGGGCGAGACGTTCGGGACTCGCAAAGCAGAGTGGCGTTTCATTGTTGTGGTGCTCGTCGAGAGCAACCATCGTTACTCTAGCGCAAGGGGCACGCGCGCAGACCGGCCGGAAAGCGGTTTCCATCGTGTCTATCGATCTGACGGATCTGACCAGCTGCATTCGGTAACCAACCACCACCAAAACACCCACCCTGTTAATACCTGGCCGCGAGAGAGGGGGGAGAAAGAGAGAGAGAGAGAGAGAGCGCGCGAGTGCGAGCGAGAAGGAGCAACAGACAGGTTTGTTGCGGTGGCGTGTGCAGCACGGCGCATGACGGGATCTCAGGTCTTGATTCCTAGTCAAAGACTCAGCACGTACGGCGAAAGGCCTACATAGCGTTACGACGCTGCCCGCGATTCCGTCATGGACTTCATGGTATGTCGTGACTCTTTCCTTCTACGGCTCGCACTCCGCCACACCCACGCAACCACTCCGGAGACTCTGTCCCGGAAAGTGGTGGTGGCTCTAAGATGAGCGACGAGCGACGAGCGACGAGCTACGATGGTCTGTTACCGTACCTGTTCAAGGCAGATGGCCTGTTCGAGACACCCAGTCCGCTCGTGCCGAACGGGCTGTGCCTTTTTGGGACGAGTATCAGCGCGTCTACCATAGCCGCTGGGCTGGGGATGCCCAAAACAAGTTTCTGCTCTGAACCCTACTGACCGATTTCGTTTGTTTTAGATCTCTCTCGCACACTTCTGCGAGGTTCACGGGCCTACCTCCATCCTCTGCACCCAGGTGCTACCGATCTCATGTCTTACTTGCTACCCGCCACAAGAGGCCTTCCACGGCGGACACCTCGATGGAGCTCCACCTCCGTGGCTGGACTCGAGGTTCTCATCCCTGGACCCGTACAATAAGCAACGGCCAACTAGCGCACCCACCTCTCGTGCACCGTCCTTCTCGCGTCGAGGCGGCTTGGGCACGAGCCCACAGAGGTCCGCACTTTTGAACCAGCACGTTCAGCAACAATCTCGCCTGCATTCACAGCAATCTAGACATAACTCCGCATCCTCCTCCTCAGCCTCTTCCCCCCGGGACACTCCGCCTACGAGTCCTCGGAGTCCGCACCCCCCATCGGCGGAAACCTTTCTGTCAGACACTGATATCGGAAGCTGTAATATCTCCAAGCGGTACACCGGCGGGACAGGACATCATGGAGCGGGCGGCGGACCGCCTGCCTCGACGGATTCCTGTGCCAACTGCTCTCTCTCGCTTCCCAAGAGCGTGAGCGAGCAACTACCGGAAGGAGCGCCGGGTTCACCGACGAAGGATGGGAAGGGGAAGAATGGGAGCCCTGTTTTGAGGACGCGAGAGGCATTTATTGCGGGAGAGCAGTGGGCGCAAGAGGATTCGGATCACGTCTACACCAGACGCAGCAGAGCGAAGACGAGAAAGGATTCGTTTAGAAGATTATCTCGACCGTCATCGTCAAAGTCGTTTGGCAACGGTGAATGCTCCCCGGACCCTTCGGACGACGACAACGGACTACAATCCTCTACCGAATTCGACCCTACAATTCCCAACCCGGGCCTTTCCCAAACAGTCACATCGACCGCATCCGCCGAACAACAGCATCAACAGACACCGACCGGTCCACATTCCCACACTCTCACCTACCTCACAACCCGCAACCCTCCTTCACAAACTGCATACTCTCTCCTCCGCCGTTCTTGCATCCGCACCCTTTCCTGCGAGTTTCTCCCGCGCGCTGGCTCCGGCCCCCTCGTTTTCGGTGACCCCCAAGCGGGCTACACCATCGCGTATGTCTTTCGCATACGCGACCCACGCGCACGAGGCGGCCGGAGGGGCTACGCCCTCATATGCCTTGCTGGGCGCGACGAGCGGCGAATGATGCGTGCAGCTCCCCTCCTCATGCGCTGGTTCGAGAGCACCGCCTCCTGGATCGTTAGCATGGCGGACCATGAAACCAACGCCTCGAATTCTCCGACGTCCCCCGCCAGCATCATCTCCCAGAGTCCTACCAACACGACCACCATCAGCCACGCAAACGCCGGCACCGGAAACGTGAACATCACGCCCGTCACCTCGTTCCTCTCAGGCCGCAGTCACGACCCAGACGGCTTCCTACGCCGGGCGACCGACACCCGCGCCAAGAGCCTCGCGGAGCTCGTGGGCCGCGAGAACTTTTTTGTCGAACTTCACGCCGTGTTCGTGCGGCTGCTAGGACAACTTGGGCGGATGCTCGGCGGACTGGACACAATGGCTGAGCCGTTGGATTCGGGCTTCCGTGAGGAGACTAGAGAAGCAAGACTAGAAAAGGAGGTAGACACCATGAGCGTTAAAACTGTTGGGTTGACGATCACCGAGAAGGAACGCGCGCATCAACGTTACCATCGCTCAAGAAGGGAGTCCATGAACGTTGTTGGCATGTCGAATGTATCCGTAAGCGCTAATATCATACCCCCCCATACCATTGCACCAAAGACGGCGAACCTCATACCTGATATCCACGCGCCGAGAACTCGACACCTGGATACGAGGCTGAGGCAGGAATCCGTTGCTTAGCGGGCACGTTCCTGCTGCCAGCGGGGCTCCACCTGCTCCCCGCTCTCTAACAACACCCCTGCACAGACGGACTTTCCGTTCTCTCCGCCTTTTTGTACAGCACTCATACGACTCGCGCAACCCCCGAAATAGCATCTCGTTATGAAACGGGCAGTTATTACAAATCCCACCCCAGGACACCAGACTCTAACCCGCCTCCCTATCCACCAGAAAACCCCAGGAAATCCAGGACCTTTTTCAACAAATACTCCCATTAAAAATTCTCTCCTCTCTCTCCACTCCTTTCCTGAATCCTTTTTTCTCAAAGCGAATCTCGCGTATTCCCCATCTGAGCCTTTGACCTTTTTCCTTCTTCCTTTCTGCTTTACTTTGCTTCTTGCATGAGCGAAAAACCGGTAGGAAATGGGGTGTTTGCTTTTCATCATCATCATCTTCTTCTTCTTCTTCCAGTTGTTATTACCAAAGAACTCGGAACGATTGCCCTTTTTTTTTCTAATTCGGCAACGACGGCAGCCATCCCATACCCCTAACTCGCGCGCATCTTTTTTTCTCTCTTCCTTTTTGGCTTCTCTTTAAGAGGGAGTTTAATTGGGAGCTTTACTAAGTTAGCCTTTTAATGAGCGGTTTTTTTTTTTTTTTTCTTTCTCGTTTCTATAGAAAATAAGGGGTTCGCTGAGCCTGCGAGGCATACTGCGGGGGGGGGAGCTGGACTCTAACCTCTCCCCCCCCCTAATAGCGCAAGGACTCCAACAAGGGAAATGGGTATGGGGGAAAACTTCAATTCTGTACATATACACACATTGCATCCGCCATCTAACGACAGCCTCTCTTCTCTTCTCTTTTTTTTTTTTCTTAAAAAAAAGAGGCGATTGTATATACATGCCCACGACCGAATGGGAAAGGGAAAAAAAATACAACCCATTGTCATTCCCTAATCACTACCTCACCAAACTCCCGCTCCATTCTAGTAGGTGAGCAGTTGCCGCCCCGATACCCACTCGAGGTGAGGCGAGGTGAGGCGAGGTGCCAAGAAAACAGTAAACTGCAGTATTTTGATGGGTGAGCACGCCGCCCTGTGCTCACGAGGGGGTGACCGCTCACCACAAGCGGCCACCAAAATTCGCCCTGACTTCATCTACTAAGGGCTTGTGCCCAGTTTCTGCAAGCTTCGTCTCTCACTTTCAAGCAGCCATCAACAACTCCCACATCTATTGAACCAGAATGTCCAACTCCTCTGAGAGTCTTCCTCCCGCAACTCCTAAACGCAGACAAAGTGCCCAATCAAGCCCACGGAAGCGAGACCTGATCTACTCGCGACATACGTCACTACACAGCTCGGCAAGCGCCTTCTCCCAGGCGACGAAGAATAAGATTGCCCACCTTGATGACGCTGAATGTTGTTGGCACTGTGGGGCAAAACCAACTGATATATGTCATGTAATTTCGCAGAAGGATAAGGCAGTAAGTACTATCCCCATTCTTTTCCCCCATCCTACCCTAGAGTGTATTTCTGTCTTATAATCTTGCTAACTACTAGACTCCTAACTGGCAGTTCAAGGAACTAGTCGTACAGGGCCTCCTCACGTTCTCAAGCCTGTCGCACATTGACAACGGAATCCCGCTCTGCCCGCTTTGCCACCGTAACTTTGACGATATACTCTTTCCAGGCTTCGTCTTCATCCCCACCGACTTGGCGTTCTTCATCAAATTTGAGCAAGATGACTACGAGCGACGCACACAAATTGCACAAGCTACAGGACAGGTATCTGGCCGTACCTGCCCTACGGCAGAGGATTATTTTGTCCACCAGCTCAACGCAGGGGTCATCCCAGAAGGCACATATAACGGCCTCTACGCTCGTTATACCCTTCACGACTACTTCCCAAAGCTAGGTCAGCCGCCTTTTGAGCCCGGGCCAGAACCCTTCGCGATGCCAAAACCGTGGCATGGTGCCCCTACAGCGGCGCTACGTAGAGCCTTTCAGGTCCTCTCGAACCCACTACTACAGGGTATTCCAACGGGTGTACTTACAGACCTAAATACGCTCATCCAGCTCTATAGGAGTGGCCTTTCGCATGTGGACGCGACGGGGAGGGGAAACCTCGGTGGGGAAGCCGAAAGGCAGGATGGGGAATCTGCTGGATTGGGTGCTACCCGCAATAGCCATCTCGGTGGGCATGGGCAGGCCGCGGTGGTAGAAAGCAATGCAGGCCCAGGCTTCATGACTAGTGCAGCTCCTAACGCAGACCCAGCCCTGCACCATCAAAGCTCTAAGTCGGTTCTTGCGGCCTTTCCAACTACGGTTGACGCTTGCGATTCTGTCTCTGTTTCCTCGCGCGGTTCAGGCCCACAACAGGAAGAGACCAGGATGCATTCGGATATGGTGATGATGGATGATGGCACGCAGCTCACGGTACCGTGGAAGTGGGGTCCCAGTTCGACGAGTGAGATGGTGGCAGAGTTCTACCAGTGCGCAGGGAAGCCGGGAAGAGTATATCGCCTGCGGGGATGATGTGAGGAAAGGGATATCTCGAACAGCCCAAAATTCTAATTTCGTGTAAAGATATAGTTATCGGTGCCATCCCCGTTCTTTTCCCTCATCCTCCCTGAAGTTTGTATTTCGGTCGTATTTTGATCATACTAGCAACTAAACTTCTGTCAGGGAACTTGCAAAGGGCCTCCTCCCATTCTCAAGCTTGTCGCAGATTGACAATGGAATCCCGCTTTGTCCGTTATGCCGCTGCAACTATTGCGATTTACTCTTTCTAGGCTTCATCTCTATCCTCACCGACTTAGCGGCTTTGACTACTTGTGGCGCACAAATTACTCAAGCCAAGGGTAAGTCTCTGGCCATGCTGTTAAAACAGTACGGAACGATTTTGTCCACTAACTCGACACAGGGGCTCTCTCAGAGAATTTACATGTCATGCCTTATGCTCTTCATAGGAACTTCTTTTGAGACCCTCCGCGATGCCGAAACCACAGCATGGGGCCTTCATGGCAGCGCTAAGCAGAGCAATTCAAGTCCTATCAAGCCTACTGCTTAAAAGTATTCTAGAAAATGCAACTATAAGCCTGAATACATTAGCCCAGCTCTACATGCAAGACCCGCTAGATGCAGAGAGGAGAGTGGGGCAGAGAAACTGGGAGGGAAAATGGGGAATCTACTATAAGCTATAGCTTAGGCAGTAGTAATTTTAATGAATACAAGCAGGCGGAGAGCAATTCAGGCCCAGGTTACAGTACTAACGAAGCTTCCAACACCGACAACTTACCCTTTAGTGCAAGGAAATTTATAATAGCCCAATCCTACACCATTGCTATTTCCAGAGTCCCAAGCCAGGTCTAGTAAAGTGGTGGGATGTGCTCGCGTGAGCTCAGTGTGAGCATCACCCAGCTCACCATTTAAAGCGGCGCTGGGTGGGTGAGGCAGTCGTGAGCAAAAAGCGGTTTACTGTCGTACTATACCGCCAAGGTTATAAAAATGCGCCCCAACCTCACCCTAATTTCATACCTGTGGCTAGCAAATGTGACAGTGCTGCAACAGAAACTTATAAATACCATTAAGCCAAATTTCAGTTAAGCCGTTTGAGGTTACTATACTGGATTCCTTTCACGAGGAGCGATGTAATAACCTATGAACAGGACCGCAATGTGGAGGGAAGTGAGTGTTGTAGAGGCTTTGGTTCACCTGGTAGGTAGAGGGACGATTGTATTAAGCAGGTCGTGGGCGCGGTAGGTAAGCTACCCCTGCCAAGGAGCATGACTAATAACTAGCTAATAAACCACCACTTCCACGGCATAGAAATCACCTCCACAGTGCCAACGGGGTAAGTCTGTGTATATAGGGGGGAGAGCTTAGGATAGACCCTTTGACTGCGTGCTGCTACGGCTTAAAACCAGCGCGCCTCTACGGGCACTCTCAGAGCCCGGCTCTCGCAACTACACCAAGCTACGGTAGTTCTAGCTGGCATTTATTCTGCTGATTGCGACCTAGTACTGTACCCGCGGGGCCCAACTAAAATTTGTCTTAAAAGGCTAGCTGTAACTCATCAAAGCAAAATTTCATTGAGATAAAACCAAAAAAAAAAGAAAAGAAAACTAGGGTTCAGAGGCCAAATAAATAACATGTTCAAAAGCCCAAAAATATAATCTGGAAATGATAAACTGTTTTTGAAATAATGCAACTATTTTTCTTATTCTATATCAACTTCTGGTGTATTGTCTTCTTCAGACTAAGTAGATACCTATATTAAAGTAATCAGGACTATAGGACTATTTATGTATATGAAGATTTAGTACTTACTTTATTAGCTCACTTTTGTTCTATAATTAACTTTATAACTTTCAATTCTTCTCTGTCAATTTTTAACCAATCGCTTAAAGGCACACTATCCTTAATAAAATTACATACCAAGTATACATGATGAAAGCCCTCATCTTTGTTATTTTCTTAGAAAGTGATTATAGATACAGAACTTTGAACATCGTCGAGGAATCATAATACCAATATTATGGTAGCTACTGGGTAAGGGCCCAGTGGGCCACCAAACAAGCTGAGAAGGAGGGCTAGCACTGAGGAAGGCTGGCGGAGTATAGGAGAGTCCATCCTATACGTAATACACTAAGCCAGTAACATATGAAGGGAGCCTGCAAGGCCCCACTAATGACGTCATCATAGGAACTCCACATAAGAGTACGGCCAGTGAAGGAACTGCACAGGCATTATAGGAACTCTATATAGGAGCATGGCCGGTGGCAAAAGAACTGCATAGTTGTGACGGCAGCTTATGTAAGCTGGGCTACGAAGGTTGGATGCTGTGGGCGTCAGGGCTGAGCTAGCCCTAGAGGGCTGGTCACGAAGGAGCAAGGAGGGCCGACCACGTGGCACGACGAAGAGGGTAGAGTTATTGGTCTTAATAGTTTATCTAGGATGGTTATGGGTATTGACCGATGAGGTTCCTTTCAGGACCCTCTTCGGCCTTCTATATATACTAATAGCCCTGAGGGGCCCACGGTAGGGACCTGCCCGGTTCCCTCTATGGACACGTACAGACTCTTCACTATCGGCCGTGCTTCTGTTGGGAAGCCTTTGTGATGCCCATGTGGTTCCCTCGCTACTGGCCATGCCTTTCGCCGCTGGCTGTGCTCCTATGTGAAGTTCCTATGATGCCCGTGCGATTCCTTCACCACCAGCCATGCTCCCATATAAAGTTCCTATGATACCCGTGTAGTTCCTTCGTCGCCAGCTGTGCTCTCATGTGGAGTTCCTTCATAATGTCATTGGTGGGGCCTTGCGGACCCCCTTCATATGCCACCGGCCTAGTATATTACATATGAAATGGTCCCCCCTATGCTCTGCCGGCCTTCCTTAGGGCTATGTGACGGCTGCTTATATAAGCTGGGCTGCGAAGGTTGGGTGCCGCGGGTATCAAGGCCGAGCTAGCCCTAAAAGGCCGGTCATGATGGAGTAAGGGGGGGGCTGGCTGTGTGGTATGACGGAAGGGTAGGCCTAATGGTCCTTGATAGTCTATCTAATGTGATTATGGTATTGACCGATGAGGTTCCCTTCCAGACCCTTCTTGGCCTTCTATATATACTAATGGCCCTGAGGGACCCACGGGTAGGGACCTGCCCGGTTCCCTCCATGGACGCGTACGGACCCCTTGCCTCCGGCCGTGCTTCCATTGGGGAGTCCTTATGATGCCCATGTGGTTCCTTCACTACCAGCCATGCCTTCCACCACTGCTTATACTCCTATATGGAGTTCCTATGATGCCCGTACGGTTTCTTCACCACCGGTCGTGCTCCTATGTGAAGTCCCTATGATACCGTACGGTTCCTTCGCTGCCAGCCGTGCTCCTATGTGGAGTTTCTATAATGCTCGTACGGTTCCTTCGCCAACCATGCTCCTATGTGGAGTTCCTATAATAACGTCATTGGTGGGGCCTTGCGGGCCCCCCTCGTATGTCACCGGCTTGATGTATTACGTATAGGATAGACCCTCCCTATGCTCCGCCGGCCTTCCTCAGGGCTAGCCCTCCTTCTCAGCTTGTTTGGTGACCCACTAAGCCCTTACCCAGTGGCCACCGTAACAACAGTATTATAGGAACTCTACATAGGAGCACGGGCAGCAGTAGAAGGTATGGCCGGTAGTGAGGGAACTACATGAGTATCATAAAGACTTCCCAATAGAAGTACGGCCAGAGGCAAGGGGTCCATACGCGTCCATGAAGAAAACTGGGCAAGTCTCTACTTGTGAGTCTCTTAGAGCCATTAGTATATATAGAAGGCCGAGGAGGATCCAGAAGGGAACCTCATCGGTCAATACTATAATCACATTAGATAAACTATTAAGAACTATTAGGCCTACCCTCCTGTCGTGTCACACGACCAGCCTCTCTTGCTCTGTCATGACTGACCCTTTAGAGCTAGCTCGGCCTCGACACCCACAGTACCCAACCTTCATGGCCCAGCTTATATAAGTAGCCATCACAATCAAGCGTTTAATAAATTCAGTAGCTTTCATTGATTTCTAGTTCAGGACAGCCTCTTTGATTGCAAAAGAATCTTTTATCACTGCAACTTACAAGTATCACCAGACCCGAGGTCTAGCCCTTTTGTTAGTATTGTCCCAAGTATAATATTCAATCCAATAACTCCAAAACGGGCCATTGGTATTCTTTAAGAAATCCCTGATAGTTTCTTCTGAAGTCTCAAGAACTTCTCCATTATCGTCAAAAACTAGAGCAAACCCCATCGAAACTGCAACCTCCCTCCAACTATTATACTTAGTAACTTGAAACTGAGAATTAAAGAGTAAGGCTCTTTAGCTAAACAACTATATCATATCTGTGAATGGTATTGTTAGAAGACCTAATGATATAGTTTGTTATATTATTAGCATCTTTAACCTTGCCAACTTAATATAATTGATATCTAACATATTTGATGGTGAAGTTGCTGAACCCTATGAAGTTGTCACTATGCGAGAACTACAACCACCCTACTACACTGAATTTTGACAAAGTTAATTCTTGACCTATGGTCCTAAAAATTTAATAGAAGCTAGTCTAGTATATAAATAATAAAAAAATAAAATATCAGATCAATATATAAAGAATTGATGATGGGGTATGGTAATTTCCTGAGTGATCTCCATTTAGCATACCCCCCTCTCTAAGCTTAGGGCTAAACTCAATACTAATGGGATTAATTCCAGCTACTATAAGAAGGTTAAATATATCCTATTAGTAAATTTGAGAAAAGTATAACTCACTGGCTACAAAAGTACAAAAGTAATAAAATACTATTAAGAGAGTTAAGGCTAGCATCTGCAACTAGATATATATTTATTTGCTTGGCTATTTAACCCTACAACGTCAGCACATAAACATGTGTGATTTGTCTTAGGGTCAATTTTACTCATAAATTCGTATGGTGGCCTCAGATTTTCTATATTTCTTTTTTTTCAAAAGTTATAAACTTACAAAGTTGTTAATATACCTTCTAAGTAAGATAAGAACTATGAGGACAAACTTCAAGCTGCCCTGAAGGAACTGAGTCTCCGACTAAAGCAATCAAAGCTTTCCCTTCCTCTAACAGCTAGGAGGTTCGATGTGGCAAAGAGGACCTTGTATGATAGAAAGAATAAGGGGAGACAGTAGCACTAAAAAACACATCTTCATAAGTATCTTCTTAACTTCTAACAGGAGCAAGCATTGGTCTAGTGGATCTATATGCAAGATGATAGAGGTATTCCACCACACTTAGATCTTATCAGAGACAAGGTCCTGACTATAATACAGTAGTCACAGTCTAAGACCTTCTTAAGGAAGTATTGATTAGATAGATTTGTTAAACGTCATCCAGAGCTTTAAGTTAGGTTCAGCCAGTACCTAGAATGCCAAAGAAGTACTGCTAGTAACCCTAGAGTGCTAGAGCATCACTTTAAGTTGTGGCATAAGGTGCTGAAGGAGTATAAGATCAAAGAAGCTAATATTTGAAATATGGATGAGAAGAGCTTCTTATTAGAGATATCAGCTAAGTGTAGGGTGATCTGCAGAAAGGGTAGAAAGAATCCCAAGTATACTTAGGATGGTAACAGAGAGTTGATAACTATGCTGGAGTATGTATTTGCTGAGAGAGTAGTGTTCCCTTCTTTAGTAGTTACAAAGGGAGCCAACTACTATAGAAGGACACATATTAGAGGTCAGGAAGGTCCTGGATGGGTTTATGAATATTCTTCTAAGGACTAAACATCAAATGAGATTGGGTTAGGATAGTTGAAACATACTTTTGAACCTAGAACATGCCCTGAGTAAGTTTACCTTCTTGTCAAGCTCTAGAGAAGGTGCCACAGGCACTCGAGACCCGAGAGGGTCATTTGGGAGGTTGTCCGTGAACTTGCGAATAGGTTCTCAGGCTCGAATGGGTGTCACAGCTGGGCAGGAGGTCTAGCAGGATGTCAGAGACAGATAGGTTGAGTAGAAGGATAGATATGAGGTCCTCAG
Organism: Glutinoglossum americanum; assembly: GCA_020080175.1. Lineage (NCBI taxonomy): Eukaryota > Fungi > Ascomycota > Geoglossomycetes > Geoglossales > Geoglossaceae > Glutinoglossum > Glutinoglossum americanum. The sequence continues at coordinate 13,734 of JAGHQL010000150.1, forward strand.
GTGACTTCTATTAGATGAACTATATACAAGAAGTGTGTTAACTAATAGAGATTGAAGAATCAACTCTGTCAGTCAAAAAAGGAGCTTAAGAGCTTGGCTTAAGCACAGACCCTATACTAATCTAAGTTTACAAGCCCTGTCTTTATGTGCCATGACACTTCTTCTCCCTCTATACTTCCCCCCTTCCTCAGCACCATCTCTACACTATACTATAGTACTCTATAGTTAATACCATATACAGAAAACTTCTAGAATGACGCATTCTTCTTCTAGATGGCCATGAATCTCACTGCAATTATCTCTTTCTTGACTTTGCTTGAAGATATAAGATTTTGATATTTGTACTTCTAGCATATTCAACTCATCTTATCCAGCCTCTAAATATTAGCCTATTCAGTCCTCTGCAGCACTACTATAGTGTCTTACTTGCTGAGTGGTTCAAAGGAGAGTATTCAGCTATATTTAGAGAAGACTTCATTCCATTACTTCAACAAGTTAGGAAGCATACCTACACCCCTCAAAACATCAAAGGAACTTGGGTAGGTACTGGGCTGATGCCATATGATAGAAAAAGGGTTCAGAGTAAACTGGACAAGGGCATCATACTGCAGAAGAAGCTACAATCACCGGTTAGAGCTATCAAAACTCTTAAGCAGTCACATGAGTTTCATCAGATATTGAAATACTCTGAGCAGCTAGTACTTCAAGACAGTTCCAAGGAGCTTCTATTGAGTGCTTTGGAGAAGCTAAGCAAGTCTGGAATACAGGCTCAGGTGCAGGAAGCTGTTACTAAGCATGAGACTGCTTTTTTAAAAAAGTGCCTCAATATAAAAGCAAACTACCAAAAGAGTAGGGTTAAGATCAATAAGAAGCAGCAAGAATATACTAAATTGATGATTCAAGATGATATTAATAAAGCTCTAGAAGAGTATAACGTAAAGTAAAGGGAGCTTGCTAAGGTAGCTGCTAAAAAGAATCAAAAGAGAGGGGGAAAGAGTGTGGGGAAAAGTAAGGGCAAGAAAGTAACTAAGAAGGTTACAGCACTATTTAAAGATCTAATAGTATTAGAAAGTGAATCTGGAACTCAAGTATCAGACTCAGAAGGTTAATTTACTATTTAATAAGTCTAGAGCATTCTAACTTTATATAAAAAATATTAGCCTTAAAGCGATAGTTATATCTTCTGATAGCTCTGATTCTGAAGTTTCTGAAGTATCAGAATTTAATATTCAGAGGCTGAAGAAGGTCCTTACAGCTGGGCTAAGTAGGAGTGCGTTATATACTGGTATGGTAACAAGATCTAGAGCTAAGAAAGAAAATTAGGGCTACTTCACGAATTTGCATACTGTGCATGCAATTGTTATCTATTTCCTGTCAAATTCTATTTTTAAGTAATCTATATACTACAGAACGTTTATGTAAAATTCTAGAACCATAGCTCTAGAATTGATTTTGGGGTTGTAGTTGTAGTAGGGTCTCAAAGGTATCTCGCGTAATGGCAACTTCGTAGGGTTCGGCAATTTCACTATCAAATACGTTACTCACTGTGTATTGCGAGTAGTGAGTACCGTTATGATCTATGCTAGTTTGTACTAGGAAGTACAGTATGGCTCCTAAAATGTAAAATACTAAGCATCTGTATGAAGGTATTGTGTATTTATCTGTATATACTATAAGATGATTTACTTACATTCAAGCAGAAGGGTGTAAGCTCTAGGCTATTTGTATGTAGAGTAGCGTTGCGGTTGTGGTAGTAGAAGGGGAGCCAAGGGTATAAAGGAGCTCAAATATAATATTATTTATTGTCTTATTTCAGAGCTATCAATCATATCGTGTTTTGGAAGTTTCTGGCACATAAATAATCCAGTTGGCTGGGTTCAGTTTCGCATTACTTCCTCCTCTTCACTTCCTTTTTACCTCCTTTTCTTGCACCTCTCCTCACCATTCCTCCTCTTCGAAGAATTTAGGTAACTAGGTTTACTTTCACTTTACTTCGTACATTTTCGCCTTACCTCACTTCCTCCTCACCTCCTCTCTTCTTGTTCTACCGCTCTTTCTCTACCTCCGAAAAGTGAGTTCATCTATTTCCCCTATAAAGCTACTCTACACAATAGCACTCACCTGATAATTCTTGGTAAACCTCTAGCCTTTCGATTGTAAGTTCATCCTATTATTGCTTGCGACATTCGGAGTTTAGTTCATTTAATGTTATTAATTTACTGATAAACAATACAGGCAGTCATGACTCTCGGTGGAAGTACGTCTGGCCGAGCAAGGCCATATAGGAGTCACGATAGTACTGCTGAATATTTGGAGTTCGAGAATACCGAAGAGTTGTACCAATGGTACCGGAGCAAGTTGTTTCGTCCGTTCTGGACAAAGTTCAATACCGGGTACCTGAGGGCCGCTAGGTCCGCTAGGAAAGGTTATTTACTTCGAGGGCCAAGCCTAGATGCCACGATGAGGCAAATAGATCTTGGCGAAGCGCGTGGCAATCAACGCTACTCTGCCTTTGTCGTTGAGACGGATGGCTGGTCCAAGGAGGACTGGTATGCCTATGTACTGTGCCGGATAGTACATGCAAACATCCACAATGCCGAAGGCCTTTTCTTCGGGAAGAGAGAGCCAGACCCAACCGGCCACTACAGGCTGGCACATTGTGCATTGCTGAATTATATCAGATACGTGAATACGTGTCCTCGGGACCCAATAATCCCGGACTCTGCAGCAGGGAATGATTCCGATGATAGAGGAATGGAGGATATCTCTAGTACAGAGGGGCTTACTATAATTTGGAAAAACTGTAACGACCTAGTCCACGGATACCTGATGAACAATGAGGAGGATCTGGAGGATATGTATCATGTCCCATTACCGTTTGGGCTGCCGACAACTGCGGCGATTCGGAACCGAATTAGGACCTACTTTGGGCTCGATGCAATGAAACTAGAGATTGCTCGGATGTTCTTTCAAGAGCTTGGCGATGGCGATATCATTTCTACCCAGATGACAAACAGAATTTGGACAAGGATATGTTCTGCTATTCCGGGTACTAGAAGCCGTATCTACCTTTTAATGGAAACTCGAAGCATTGAAGGCAGGACAGCAACAGTTGTAAGTCTTCGGTTTCCAGTTAATGCACCTAATGGAAAGATACTGATAGCCAACTATAGGAAGACGACAACTCATTGGATGACCTTCCGGAGACGTCTGACAATTTGGACGAAGATGGTGATTATAGAGGAAATTATGTTAATGACACTTTAGACTTCACCGGAACGGAAGATCGTGCCTACGCTGCTATGGAAAGAGAGCGTGGGGAGGCTGAATGGTCACTTGAGCATCGAATCTACCAGTACAATACCCTCTTCGATATTGCCTGTTTGACCAAAACGGGAAATCCGAATGGTGATGTCGTATGGGAGACGGAGGCACTTACAGGAATCGATGCGAATGAGGCAAATCAGCAGTCGAATGTGTGGAGGAAGCAGCTAGAACTCCTAGGAGAGGCAGGAGAAGCTGGTCACTATAACCATCGTGAACAAGCGGCAGCTGCAGGTACACTGCAGTTCCAAGACATCACTGCTAAGGAGAAACTCACATTTCTTCAGCAAGAGGCATGGCTCGATAACACTAGGCTCCAGAGAGAAAATGAAGATGAAGCCTTTGCCGGCCTCGGGATTTCTAGTCGAGAACGACCCCGCGTATCCGGAATGAATAAGAGGACCATCTTGAAGTTCTGGCAAGTTGTGGCTATATGGGCAATTTATAAGTTTCACAAAGGCTATCTCAAGGGTGGAGTATTGGCAGATGCGGTTGGCCTAGGAAAGACAATCGTTGTCTTGTCTCTAATACAATTTAAACTTAACCTCAGAAGGACAGCCGGCACTCTTCGTGAGCGGGTCGCTCGTTATGGACCAGCCAAAGCAACGATGATTGTTGTACCTCCTACGCTAATCTCCCAGTGGATCGACGCTATTCGGGAACACCTTCCGGAGTTTACGCTTTGCCTCTATTATGGGAGTCTAGTGGACAATTCCCAAGATGAGAAAAAGGTGATAATCAATGGATTCTTGCACAAGAGTTGGTTTTCTGAAGATGATGATATTGCTAAATGCATTATACTCACTACATACAAGACCATAGCCCGCAGACATGGGCCTAAAGTCCTAAGTGCGGCGAGAACATCTAATGCCAACATCCATGACGTAGCTGAGATGGAAAACATCAAGGTGCAATGGACTGTGCCTGACCCCAACTGGACACGGGATTTAAGTGGATGTATTGGGGACTTGTATTTGGATGAAGGACATTCAATTAAGGGGGGTGAGGCCACTTCTTCATTCATCGCACTTAAGTGGCTGAATGCAGGAACTACAACTGTGGTTACTGCGACACCTATCATAAACGACGTATCTGATTTCGAAGGGATACTAGGTATCCTACAGCGAAAAGATTTATGGACCGACGATCACTTGGGACGATTGGGGGTAGATGCGACCTTTAATCCCTTTACCGATGTTCCAAATCCAGCCCACGAGTCCAAATGGCTACGTTGCACTCCGCAGGCATTTAGGAAATTTGTGTCTCCAAGGGATATCGACGTGGTTACAAAAGGATCCAGGCTATTATTAGCCATGGAGATGTGTGTCCTGAAACGGGGTTATGGGTCACATATCCCATTTGGTCCAAAAGGCAAAAAAATTGGAGACTCTGTTAAACCTATGCAGGTTAGAACAATCGAACTTCAATATCGGAAGGATGAGCTAGAGAAATATAGGCCCCTTCACAACTTCGCAATCGACAACCTAGCAAAGACTGTGGATGGCCCTGATGGGAGAAAAATTGTAGTCTTCGATATGGTACACTGGCGGGCCTTGAAACACTACTCCACATGGCTAGGATTTGAGTATCTGCTTGGATACCATATCGACAAACTGCAAAAACTCCGACAAGATAGCAATTTCGGATTGAGAGAACTAGCAGATTTGATTTGCGAGAACAACCCATCCGTGGAGGGACCTGGTGAATCACTTATTGATCTTCTTCAGTGGTTTGCGAATGGGTCGCCCAAACTCAGGTGGTTGTGCTGGGTATTGGCCGAACTGACAGTAAAACGAAGAGAAAAGATGATCATATGGGTTCAGTTCCCTTGGCAGCAAGAACTGCTATACTTGGTACGTCATAAATGCTGCTGTCGTTATCCTACCAGGCTAACCTAACATCCTTAGTTCATCAAAGAGTTCAATATCGACGTCAGGCAGTACCACTCGGGACTGAACTCCCGGGAGCGACGGAATTTGGTTAAAGACTTTCATGAGAAGCAGTATCGAGTGATGGTCCTCATCGGAAGCTACTCCGTGAATTCATACGGCCTTAATCTGCATGGACATTGCCGAAATGTCCTGATTTTCGAGCCAGCGGCCAGTGGCCCAGTAGAATTTCAGGCAATCGGCAGAGTCTTCCGTGTTGGGCAAGAGCAGATTGTCCGGGTGATTCGCCTCTACCTCCAGCACTCGTGGAATGAGTGGGAGGAGGGCAATGGGTTGGTGAAGGAACTGCTGTCGTTGATGGCAGAACTTAACATGAATATCTTCGGAGCAGGCGAAGACACTGATGGCGTTGATGATACCGGCGTTGATGCTGCTGTATCGCTTGGTGACCGAGACATCAGCATCAGAAGATATGTGTTGTTTGACAATCGTCTCGGACCCGCAGAAGAGAGACCGGAGTTGGAGACTTTAACTACAGAGCAGCTCTTGAAACACATCTCTAGAATGTTAAAGGATCAGAGGAACTTCAGGTCGAAGGATCGGAAACAGATATGATGAAAACAGCAAAGCCGAAGGTGGGGAGACGGAGCAAGTATGGTAAATGACCAGTGATTACAGCTTTCGCTCAAAGACTGTTTTTTTTTTTCATTGAGTTTCTTTTACGTGCGTGTTTCTATTTCGTCTGAACATGGGGGATAAAAAAAAGTCTATAAGAAAATCTCCCCAATCCAATTCCCACACTGCGTGGGTTAGCAAACGGGTTTTCCGAGAATCCCTTATATATATATATCCCTGTAAGTTGCCTCGGCATGTCTCCGTGGATCCCGAGTATCAAAAGAAAACATCCACACACCCGGTATCTCACATCTCACCTCCCTACAAAAGAAAAGAGCCACCCCGCCACGCTAGCCCAAACCCCCTAGTTTATTCTAGAAGCCTCAAATTAACCACCGGAGTCCGGACCTCAGGCCCTCCCACGGTCCTTGTCCGACGGTTTGGTCCGAACCTCGAGGTTCATATGCGCTGTCTTCTCGAAGCTCAGGTACGGCATGCTGGCCTCCTTCCCGCCCTCGATATATGCCCACACGGGTAGTTCCGTACGGCCGCGAGCAAGGACGATGGGCTTGCCGAGAGGTAGAGAGCTTACATTGATAGGAGTAACTAGGTGGACCGATTGGTTCGCGGTGTCGATGCCTCGGATGAGTGCGAGTCCTGCGCAGAAGGTCTTCGCTGGGTCGAGGGGCGCCCCGTTTGGTGTGGGTATGTACGGGAGGTTGGTGACGGGGTCGCGGTGAATGCCTAGGCCCCGAGGGCCTTCTCCTTTTCCGATGTTGGTCTTATCATTGGCCTTTTGGTCGGCATCGGCCTCTGGAAGAGCATCGTCATCTTCGACAACGACAATCGCGACGACTGTGCCGTTGATAGCGGTGGCCAACATTTCGATGGGCAAGACCTCTCCCAGAACTGCGATACCGACTATTCCAGGTGTAGGCCCTGAGTATCCAACGACCCAAGGCGGCTGCTTCGTTAGTGGCGTAGCATCCCATAACAAACCATGACTGCCCCGGCTAGTGTCCGCCTTTTTCCTTGAAGAGAGGTGCAGGTATGATAAAATCTGCATAGCTCGCAGATCTGCGGGGGTACGCGATGTGTGCTTGGTAGGTTGTAACGGTATCTTATGCACAGAAACTCCTTCTAAAGATTTCCAGAGCAAGTTATGGTCTTCCTCGGTACTTAAATCCTCAGATGTCAGCCAGACAAGATGGGATGCAGAGGATTGTCTCAAGATGTTAGACAGAATTTCTAATCCCAAGGCTTTCACCCAGCCAACAGTGTTGATTACTAGCGCACATGCCGGCAAAAGCTTTCGATAGTGTGTAAAAAGATCAACCGCACACGATATAAAATGATCTGGGTCGCTCTCTGGAGTGCTAAAACCTATATAGTGACTTCGCACCAAGTGGCCGCCATCGGTGAGGCTGCAATATGTGCGGCTGAAATGAGTGCCAAATAGAGGTGAGCGTAGGTGAAACAAAGAGACCTGGCCAGGAGGTGAGAATTCGGGTTGTCCTGGGTCTAAATCCAGAAAAGCTAACCCATTGCTGGCTTCAGACGTAGAGTTTGTGAGCATTGAGTTATAGAGATGGCGGCAGAACACCGATTTTCCTGCGGATTTTGGACCTGCAGCAACGATAATAGGAGGTGCGACTTTTCCACAGAGGCCGGTGAGGGTAGAGATTAATTGTCTCCATGGCTCTGGTAGGTTCAATGTCTTCGCTTCATGCTTCCAGTATTTTGGGATGCTCTTGGTCGAATGCACCTATAAGATCTTGTTAGTGTCTATTGCTCGTGACGCATATTTTGTGTTGATGTTTACCGTAGTAAATGAAGGCCGCTTATCTAAAGGAATCTGCGGGTCACCCCCCCATATATGCTTGAACAGTGGCACAACACGGTGAAGCGAGCGTATGCCACTGTTGTAATGCTGGATCTTTATCTCTGCAAGATCAAGTGGTGCAGACGATAAACATTCGATAACTGGGAGAGAATGGCACAGGGGGGCAGAAACTACATGGATCTGTGGCCCACCGCGTAGTCTTGCTCCCATGATACTGAACTCCCCGGAGTTCACTAGGATGCTGAATTCTCCTAGGATCACCAATCTCTAGGAGCAAGTTAGTTATAGCTAGAAGAGAGATGGAAAATACTTACACTCCCGGGTCTAGTTTGGAGTATTAACTCTTCCCCATTCTGGCTAATGAGTTTTACCTTATTAAGCAATTCCCTGGTATTTGGTTGCTCCCGGGTTTCTTCGCGGACCCCTCCTATACATGTAAATTCTGAACTGAATAGTCTCTCTTGAACTTTCAATTCTGGTAATAACAATATTAGATAGAACCTGGGCTTTCAGTCTGTTATCCTATTGGCTTACTCTTGGTAGTTCGCTGTTTGTTAGGCTCTGGTGGGAGAGCTTCATGAGTATTCCTGCTCTCTCTGTCTTTGTTTTGTTGCATTTTGATGCGAGCAAGCTTTCTGGTAGCTATAGCACTTAACGGAGCTGTGTTTAGTGTCAGAAATATAATAGAACGCCAGACGCCTAAACCTACATGTTTCGTCTTCTTCAAGGTGACTTCGCCCACGTTTTTTTGTCATCTTGAGTGGCATTGAAATATTGGTGTAGATGTTCGGCTTTAGTTGCGAAGTTGGGCCCGCGAAAAGTTGCCCACTGTGTATGTGATCGCTTGTCTGCGCCCTTGAATTTTTTTTGTGGTTTGACACCGGTCGACTTTTACGTTGCCATGGCTAGGGCTAAGGGAACCCCAGTCCGGGTGCCGGGCCAGGAGGGTCTTATCTCGACTACATCCCAACTTTCACGGGAGTACGTATCGTCATCGTCGTCATCGTCGTCATTGTCGTCGTCGTCGTCGTCGTCAGGAAGCGAAGCTGCAGACTCAGACTCGCACCCTGACATAGACGATTCGAGCGGTTCAGACGGCAGTAATTCGCGGGATAGCTCTGATATAGATACCACCCGGCAAGATGCAGCCGCTGTCCTGCCCCAGATCCGAAGAGCCTACGAACCTCCGCAAGGTTTCCAACCTCTCTCGACGGATCCATCTGCTTCTCGTGCCTCCAAGCTCTTGGATCCAACAAACCTTGCGGGAAAGCAATTATGGCACATCACCGCCCCAGCTTCTGTACCGGTGAGCACCCTCAAAGAAGTATCCACTCAGAAAGTTATGAATGGCGAGGCGGTGTTGTCTCATAATGGTTCAGAGTATGGGTTTGCGGCCTTGGATGAAGTTGCGGCTGGCTCCAACCAGACTATGCTCTTAGTTCCAGCCGAGAAGGGCTATCAACCGGGTATGTGGCTTTTACATGCTCTCCAATTGGAGCTTGAGCCGCTAACTGTGTTTCTGTGCGTATAGTTGGCGCTACCTTCACACAAACTCTGCATCTACGGCAAGTCATCAATCTGCCTATCCTCATGGAAACAACAACGAGCATCGAAGCAGCGCCTCAAGTTCCCTCCACACCAGCATTCTCTAGGAAGGCCATCCGCAAGCAGCCGGAAGGCTTGAGAATGCGATTTATGCCGATTGGTGTTGACAGCTCGAAAGCTGCGGAGATTGGGTGGAGTTCTTCCACTGACGTTGGCGAGACCGAAGGAGCGGATATAATAGGGGATGGCACCAAGGAGAGGAATTTTTGTTTTCCGAATGGATTCACGAAGGATCATAGACTAGGGAAACGGAAACACGAAAGCACAAACGGCGCAATAGGTGAGGCAATAACCGCCGAGGCCGAGCTCTCGCCACGCAAGAAAAAGTCAAAACGCAATCACGAACACGAATCCCTTTCAGCAACAGAGCCAACTAGCGTATCCCCATCAAAAGACCATAGCATCCGAGGTCGGACCAAGGAACTCCCCAAATCTCACACCAACTCCCTGGAATCTTCGACCGTAGCGGGACAGGACTCCTCCTGTCGGCGGCCTGAAACGAGCCGGGAACGTGCTCGGCGGAAAGAAAAGGAACGACGGCGGAGGGAGAGGGCGGAGAAAACGCAGCATGATAAGCACCGGCATTCTCATCATCAACACCAAGGGCGGTCACCTTCGACGTTGAAATAGTAAAAGCGGTTTTATGTAGCTTACATATATATATATCCGTATGAGTTGTGACAACCGTGGATGCTGCTGCCATATGGTACACACTTTCCTTTATAGAACCCTCCCGGCACTCGGTTCGTGTTAGGTATCAGGGGTTGGAGATAAATACTGTAAGGGCAAATCCGGAAAGGAACTGGAGAGCAACACTATGCACAACTTACGACCATCTCCTCTCCATCACCGCCCTTTAAAAATTGGCTTCCTCTTCTCCCGAAAAGCCACAAGCGCCTCATCCCTATCCTCCGTCCCCACTACCTCCTCGTAAGCCCTACTCTCTGCCTCCCAACTCGCCTCCCTAATCGCCCTCTTCGCCGCCCTCCCCGCCAATGGGGCACCCTCTGCAATCTCCCTCGCTAGCCTCACCGCCTCCTCCAACACCATCTCCCTCGCCTTTCCCTCAACCTCCTTTGTCACCTCCACTAAACGATCCGCAAGCCCCAAGAAATATGCTTCTGGCCCGCCCACCCGGCGGCCTGTGAGTATAAGATCTCGTGCTCGGGGAGTGCCGATTAGCCGCTGGAGGCGGTAGGTTCCCCCCGCACCGGGGATGATGCCGAGGCGAGTTTCTGGGAGGGCGAGGGTGGTTGTGGAGGCGAGGACGCGGAAGTCGAGGGGGAGGGCGAGTTCGAGGCCGCCGCCGAAGGCGGGGCCGGCTATGGCTGCGATTGTGGGGATGGGTAGATCTTCGAGGTCTTGGAGGGTTTGGCGGAGGGAGGTGAGAAAATTTTGAGTTCTGGGTGATTATGGGCTATTAGTTTGCGGGCGCTGCTTGCGGGCGCATTGAGGACTGGCTCACTGTTCTTTAGTAAAGGTTGCACGTTCCTGGGATTTTGTCGTAAGCTATACCGTTCATATCCGCTGTGAATGCTCGAGAAAGTACCTTCAAGTCTGCTCCAGCGCAGAAGCAGGAATCCACCTCGCTCGCTAGGATCATCGCCCTCGTAGGCCCATGTTCGCCTTCACCCTGCAGAGCCTTCGTCTCCTTTGAAAGCTCCGCGAGTAATTGGAGGGAGATGGCATTCCGTGCAGATGGGCGGTCCAGTGAGAGGATCTTAATTGAGCCAGCGTGCGGGGCAGGAATATTGGTGGATTTTATGAGGGATGCAGGGGATACAGTAGTGGAGTGCCGCGCCCTCTGGCCGATAAGGGGGATGAGAGTTTTGGGTCGTAGTGGGGACATGGTGAGCGGGAGCTTGTGGAGGTTTGTTGACCTTGCTTTATTCGCTTAGAATTATCTACCCGGTAGTCACGAAAGGGGAGCACGTTATTAGCAACTATTCCGGTATAGACTACATAGTATACATTATATTATGTGAGGGAAACGACCTCGTTGACAGTAGAGGGCCACCTCGTCGTCTCTAGGCCAACCACCCCAGCTCTCAACACTCTCCACGGTCGCTTTCACCTGCTCACGAATACCGGTATCAGCTCCCCAACCAAGGGCGGTTCTGTCACCGGTGCCCTCCTCGACCTCCATTTTCTCCCAGCTGTGTTCCAGGAATACTCTTGCTGCCACAATTGCCCGACGCAACATCCTTCTGCCATTATTTGCTTCGTCAACGACTATGTCAATTTCTGGTGAGAACTTCACTATCCAGCGCACTAGAGCCAGCAGCTCTTCATAGTCCTGTAGCAAACCCAGCACACGAATATATGCATGGAGCTGAACGGGGCCCGGGACGACAAGAAGTGATGGCAATTGTAAGTACTTATCGGCTTCGTCGGGCAAGTTAGTACGAGGATTCGATGGTTCTTCTCGCCCTAGCCTCATCTCCGCGTCTGCCCCAACCAAATTTCGAAAAGCTGATCTTAAATATTTTAGTGCTTTCTCGAGGACCCCCTCCACTTCGCCTCTGACTAGGGGAGATGCCGATTTTTCGGCCTGAAGGGATGCTAACACAGCCTTTTCTAGTCCGTTGCACAGGGCTAGGAAGCCATGTTCGTCGAGGGAGAGATCGAGAGACCTCATTTGGTCCACCAATTGCACCATTAGCTCCCAGGGCATAATATCGTGCAAATACCGAACTCCCCCGACATTCGCTGTGTCGGGATCTGTAAGTGCTATTTTGGGTTGTGCTAGAGCGTGGAGGAGTGAGTTCCATGCCGGCCGGTATTTTGGCTGCCGGAGTAGCATCAATCTGAAAGCGAGGACAACTGGACTTGTATACGTTTTTGCGTCCCTTCTTTGGCGATATCGAGCCTGAGGAAATCGGCAAAGGAGTTTGATGAAGGCGGCAAAAGTATGCTCCGGCACGTCTTTGAGTAATATACTCGCTGGGGAATCCCTTGGCTGATTTGCCAAATCGGAACAAAGGAGAGAGGAACTAAGTGGTCTGGGCCCGAAGTCTCCATAGGATGACATGTATTTTAACCCTGCGGTAACTGACTCAGCATGACTGATAAGGAGTTCCAAGAACCGCCCCGTTGGGTGTATTCCGTCTAGACACATCTGATCATAAAGATTTTTGACTGACGGTAGCTGAGAGCGGAGATATATTGCTTCATTTGGTGAAATGGGTTGAGGAAAGACCTCTTTGCCATCACCAGGGAAGTGATAGGTTTTGACGTCGGACTCTAGAGGGTGGCTAGTACTAGCATCTTTTGCTTTGCCTGTTTTCTTTCTCTTCCTCTCGAAAATTAATTTTTCAAACATTGCGTGGTAAACACCCTCTGAAGGTGGAAGCATTTCATCGCGGCGAGCTAGGAAACAGGCCCAGGCCTCATTTGCAGTCCTTGTAGATCGTACTCTGGCGGCCCAAATATCCTCTTTCGTGGGGGGAATTTTGGACAATTGTGTCCGTGTTTGAATGGTTGGACTTCCGTCCGTGTCCCACCCCGCGAAAATATTAGCTACCTTGCCCAAAGTTCCCGGAGCATAGCCGGCTTCCTTCATTCGAGTAAGGGCCTCCTTGGCTCTACTTGTCCCATGTTCCAGCCCCTTGTCAACGTCTAGACCTGTCTTGTCTTCCTTCCACGGTGGCCATGATTTTGACTTTAGATCCGCCCACTGACGTTCTCTTAAAGTTTTCCGGTGTGCGAGTTGAACGCGAATAACAGCACGGTACCCCTCTTTATTAATAGGGAGTGGGGGGTCGAATTCTGCCATTCGTCTGATCAAATGGAACTGCGCGCGCTGGTGATAGGGTACAGAAAGGAAAGGATTGACTATTGAGGGTAGTGATATAAGGGAAAGAGATCGGTTGTAGAATAGAGTAAGACGTGCTGCAGTCTTTCTTGTCTTGAGAGCCTCGTTGACAGCCACGCCTCCATTTACATGTTTGGAGATCATCCGTGAGATATTGACCATTGAAGCTGCCCATACTCGGCGAGCATGTCGGAGAAGGCGGATGACCATAACCTGGACGCTTTTTTCATCCATGTGCGAACGGGGATGCATATGCGCACCTAGTAGTCGATGGCTTATCTGATAAGGCCCTGTTCTTAGGGCCTCGTCTACGTCCTGGTCTCTCGTGATTGCTGATAATGCTGTGTTACGATTTTCCAGTCGGTCCCAAGCGTGTATTAGGCATAATTTTAGACTTTCAGCTGATATGTGCCTCCGGCGGAGTAGAAAGAGGAATACGAATGTAGGTATTGCCTCTCGGACATCTCGCCTGGGGGACCGGCAAGCGGCTGCGGCGAACAACCGCAACAACGCTTGTTTAGTGGTTCTTCCAGTAAGGATCCAGGCCCAAATCATAACATCTGCCGCGTCGAAGCCTCGCTGAGCTAAAAAAGCGGTATTCTGGCTGCCGAACACTTCTGATATCCGGGCATCTAGTTGTAGGCGACTAGGATTTCTTCCATTGCGATTGTGTTCTCGGTATAAAAAAACCGAGTCTTGATTAAGTAGTGGATAAAGATTAGTGAGGTATGAGGCTAAGATGAGAGGCAAGGACAGCTCCAGTGCCGAGTCAGACGTGCCTCGAATCTGCCGAGGGTCATAATATATTTCGTACCGTTTAGGAGACGGTAAAGGCTGCCAAGCCGGGCCATATGAGAGGTCTAGCTTTTCGCGATATCGTGGTGGGAGAGCTTGAAATTGTCCAATCGACTTGAGAGCCTCTATTAGAATTGTGGATGGGCTCTTCCGCCGGGCCTTCGCCCTTCTCCGGCTTAGCCCTTTGGCCTGAGGAACATTACAGCCTGCAGCTGGCAGTTCACTGGGACTGTGAGTCTCAACACCCTGCCGTGTATTGGCCGCAACTTGAGTGGCTGTAGGACATATCCAGGCGTGAGGCCTCGGTCTGGAGACGGATGTTGCATTCGCACGGATAGACGATATGGAATTGGCGAAGTTGCTGGGAAAGAGCTTCTAGATATTTGCATGAGCTGAGATATCTCGGATGACAAAAAACACTTACTCACCCGAATGTATAGAGATAAATTCTTGTGGCTGACTGAGGCTCTATTGATGGCATTGCCTGTCGAGAAAGTAGAAGGCGTCATTCATTGAAGCTGATTAAGTGTGCTTCAATTGTGACTTATTGAGGCTTTGACTTAAAATGGGCAAGAAACTCCGAGTTTAGTCACGTGTAAGGTGTTGCGCTCCATCACAGATCCGGACTAACGCCAGATTTCTCCTCACATCCTCAGAGCAGATTCTGCAACTCTTAGACACTCCAATATTGTTAAGGCTGACAATTTCCGTGGAGCCTTTTTCTACTGAAAATTCTCAGAGCACGTCTATCTGAATCTGTTTGATTCCGAGCATTTTGCAAGTGGTTAGCGTTTTGGTCGATCATCTCGCTCCTTAACTCGCGAACCATCGCCTGAACGACCAACAACCACCAAAATCTTCCGCGCAAGCAAGCTGTATCAAACCCAACGGGTCTGTCTTCATCTCGCCGCGCAAAAGATTCCCTCGCGTTGGATTTGCATCGGTTTCCATGTGGATTTGAATGATTGCGTCAACGCCACTGAGTATGTTCACGACGATTCTGGGGTCAGATTCAATCGTGTCCAAGCTAACTAGCTTGCGCCAGATCTCGCGAATTTATCTCTCTTCTAAGCGCGTTTGATACCTCAAATCTCGTCTCGATAGCACGCGCAGGTGGACTCAATCGCCATGTCCACACCGACCGGGCTGCTGAGCCCACCACCGCCCTCGAGAGCTGTAACGTCCTCAATAGTTAGCCCTGGAAAACGTAAAAGAGAAGAGAGCAATCGGTCGACATCGATTAAGGAGATAGTAGGGGGGGAGGAGAGGGTGAAATTCGAAGGGATTATGCGAGATCTATTAGAGGTTTTGAAAAGGTATGTGGAAATCTTCATGTGCGACGCCTCAAGATTATTATGTGCACTTCCATTCGCCTGTGCACGACCTGGTTGTAGTATACCCTCGCTCCCTAAATTGGATGGGACTGCTCACGGTTGTACTCTCCACATAGACAAGACACAACGCCGTCGATTTTGAATCACCCGTTGCCAAAGGATCAGTCAGAACCAACGGCGAAGCGGCAGAAAGTTTTAGAACCCAGCACAAATGGTACTATCACATCTAAGCTGAATTTCGGAACGTATGCGAGTTGGGGCGAGCTTGTTGCGGATGTCGAAGCTGCCTCTTCTGCCATTCTTGCCGTTCTTCAGTCAAAAAACAGTCTCCCCAACGGGACGGTTTCCCATCGCCATTATCCTCTTCTTCCTGATGACGAGAATTTGACGGCTGGCATCCTTGCTTTCAAGAAAACTTTTAACAATATCATCGCTCGGGAGAGGATGCAAAGACCGCCCACCTCGGATCTCGGGGTGAAGAATGAGGATGCAGCTGATCTCGATGGCACAGTTGTTGTAAACGGAGTTGGCGGAAGCAGGTCTGCTTCGTTTGTGGGTGGAGATAGCAGGCCAAATAGGGTTGTTTTGACCCTTTACGGGAACGCGCCTCAACCTAAGCAGCTCTTTTCAAGTCTCCAGGAGCCATTTCGGATATCACCAACTGTATCAAATGAGAGGTCAAGCCTAAACTCGAATTTGAGTCCAACTACCGCTTCGTCTATTGAAGTTATTACTCCTTTGCGGGAGGCCGCTCTCCCGAACGGCATTTCTACAACGCAAATCGTACCTGTTCACCCTACTGTGCCTGACAGTAAGAAGAAGGTACCCACTCTGGGCGATATTTTCGCTCCACCGGCTACATTGCCTCAGTTGAACCCGCCAAAGCAATCAAAGTATACCACAACAAGAGGCTCCACTGTTGGCTGGTTCAACCCATCTGAACCCGGTTTGAGTTCACGGAGTAACCGTCTTGGAACCTATACGACGCAACCGCTGTCGACGGGACAGTGGCTTACTTACAATGCTATCCCCCCTCCTCAAATGCCTCACGAGACAAGGCGGAGTAAGAGAGACCGTTCTTCAAGCGATGCGGCTAAGGCGCAACTCAATCTCGAGGCTCTTGCACGACACTCTCGTGCAAAGGAGGAGGCTCTTTTTAGAAGCGCTTATTCAAGTTTCGCTCCGAGTTACGATGATTCGAGTGCGATTGTACCACAAGAGATTAAAAGTCGCCTCTGGTGGGAGCGAGTGGGCAGTAAACGCTTTGAGCAGCTTTTGGCAGAACCATTCTCGGAAGCTGCTGTCGATACGATTACACCGACTTATGAAGAAGCAGAAACGGAAGAGCAGGATGAGGAGGAGCTGTTTCGGGAAGCTGTCGAGTCTTGGGTTCCTGAGGATCCACCGACAGATTTTAAGATGGACGAGACCCGCGAGAAACCGCAGGATGTGGACCATAGGGACTTGGATGAGGTTCTGAGAGATATCTCGGAGTTACTTGAGACCCTAAACTCTCACCAGCGCATCCGGAATCTTTCCCTCGCGCCAATGTCACAGACTGCCGTCGGCCAAAATCGCCAAATCACGGCTATGACGGGTAGCCCGTCTAGCCCTTCTTCGGCAGAGATGGACGTCTATGGAATGCTTAAATCGCAACTCTCGATATTGATTGCTGGCTTACCTCCTTATGCTGTAGCCAAGTTAGATGGTGATCGGTTAGCTGAGCTTAATGTCAGCACAAAGATGGTTGTCGAAGGCAAAGATTATAAAGGTGTTATGGAAGAAGATGAAACCGCAAGAACTTCTGCTATTTCCGCGATGACTGCTGCTGCTGGATCCGCTACGAGAATTACTGGGCCTCCCGTTTCACAATATCCAGTTCAGGCACAGTACAATACTGCCCGAACACCTACAACACAATATCACCAGCGATCCGCATCAAATGTACAGCTACCAAGTTCGAGGTCCCAGGGAACGCAGCAATATTATCAGCAGCAACAAACTCCTGTTCGACCGACGTCGTCTAATACGCAACGCGACCCGATTGTTACTCCTCATACTCCATTCCAGCACCCACAGCGGCCATCATCCACCAATTCGCAACGCGGGTCGGCTGGGGTTACAGCACAGCAATCGTATGCGCCACAGACCCCGCGTCCTGCGCAGTCACATTATGGTCAAAACAACTCCCAGCAGTACTTCCAGCAGCAGGGTACACCGCATGGATACCAGCAGTATCACAGCCATTCCCAGTCAACAGCTCAGACGCCTACTACCGGCCGCCAATTCCCCCAACCATCCCAGTCACAGTACCAACAACCGGCAGCTCTTCGGCAGCACTTTGCACCTACACAGAATCAATACGTTGGCGCTCGTGGCTCGTCCCCGCTCAAGGTACAGCAGCCCCAGCAACAGCAGCGAGGCATTAACTCTATGTCAAGCCAGACACCAGCTCGGCAGACGCAGTACTTTCAGCAGTCTTCTCAAAACCAATACCAGACTCCATCAACTCTTGGCGCCAGCGGATTTCACACATATATGTCTGCTGAACAACAGGCACTACTTATGGAGCGCCAAAGAGCGACTTTGGCGCAGCAAAATCAGCAAAATCAGCAAAATCAGCAGCAGCAGGCCCGTGCAGCTGCTCAGGTAAATATCCAGCGCCATGCTGGGGACGCCACATCGACCAATCGACCTCAAGCTCTCCAGCAGTCGCAGCAAGAGTACGGAGGTGCAGGCACACAGGGATATACTGGGGTCCAGATGGCGAATTCATTGAACCAGCAACGCACCGCAAATAGTGGAAGTACTGTTACTGCTGGTAATGGACGCTAAGTTAGTTAAATGCAGTAAAGACGTATGAAGTTGCGGTATCGGAGTTCCGAGAATTGGAGACGGGGTTTCTCCTGTTTGGTTTCTCGAAGAGTTTTCCGGCTGGGTGGGTTCTATGGGCTGTCGCACCCATATTGTGAATCTTCAAACTTGGCCTCTTGTAATTTTGTAACTCCCTTTTTCGAGATAGGTCGTTCGGGGTTTGGTGGTGGGGAATGATCGGGATGTTTGTGAGCATGAATAGACAAGAGAGTCGAGATATTAAATTGATTAGACTTCATTGCAAAAGTAATTTAACTTTACATTCAAGCTCTATCAGGCCCTTTTGTCACTGGTGAAACCACGGCGATGTCATTCAGAATAACAAACACTCTTGGGGCTAGATTTAATGTAGGGAATGCCCAGCCGCTTTCGGTAATCTTGTAACCAACAACAAACACTTTTGCTGGCTCGGATCAACCCTGACGATTTATCGAAGACACGACAAACAGCTAAGGCGGTTCCCTTTCATCTACTATGGCTGCTACAGTTCCTGAGCCGCCATATTTCTCATCTCCCAAACGTAAACGCGACATCACAGAAGCGCCAACGGTACCTACGCGGCTCAACACTAATCCGGCCCCTCCTGCCCCATTCGCGGAAGAGGCGCGCCAGGGTGGAGGCAGCCCGCGCACAGCGGTTGCGAAAGATTTAGAGCTATTAAAGCTACAGGGGAAGGGGCGAGGAAAGATTGACTTCCATCTAGTAATTCGCAATGGAAGAGAGGCTGGGGAATCTGAAGCTATGGATAACACATTGGAGGTGGAAGGGAAGCCTAGGAAGAGGGCTAAAAAACGGTCGGCGGTGGCGGAAACCGAGAGGGATAGCATGTCGATTACTCTCCGACCAAAGAATAGCGAAGCTTCCGTCCGGCATGATGCTATGGGCAACTCTAGCATATCCCTTAGCAGCGACCCAGGCAGCAACGACACTCAGAAACGAACCCTGGGCGCTAGATTTGACAAGTCGAGCATAACCTCCACAGTAAACTTAATGACCAAGACGCGGCTAAAGTCACCGCCGCTTTCTAGCAAGAGTGCTGGCGAAGCACGCCTGGAAATACTTGATGTCAAAGACGTCGGAAATGACGAAGATGAAAGAGATCTCAGATCGAGCCTCACCTGGCGTGATGACGAGATCACGGGCATGGACATCAATGACCCCGACGACGATGGGGAGGGAGTGAATGGTATTGGTTACAAACCCACACCAGCGCAAGCGTACGCGAGGATAGAGAAAAGAAAGCAGCAGATATTGGATTACCGGTCAAGGGAGGCGAACGAAGCTAGGAAGAGAAGAATTGAGAGAAGGGGTAGACTAACGACGCCGGTGACGGAGGATGGCGAGATGGCAACCAGAAAGGTCAGATTTGCTGTTAGTGGGGATGGCTAGTGGTTTTGATCTATTGTTTCTTTCTGGCTAGAAGGATTTGGAAAGGCGTAGATGGTTCCGATGGGGGTTCCGGGCTCACCAGGGGACACATGGTGTTGGACTCAGATCTTTTCGACACCGAGAAAGATAACGGGGTTCGGTACTGGGGTTTTTTAATAGCCAATGCTGAATGGCTGCAACCTCGCCCAAGCCGACATAAATGACCGCAGCGTAGGTCGTGGTGGCCTCGAATGCCAAATAAATACAATGCACCGACGTGATATAGGTCCCTGGAGTCTCCAACCCACATCACCAAACCTTCCACCATCGCCCCTCCTTCCTTTGCCTCTCCTCCTCCATTATCGCATCAGCCTCCATTTTTTCCTGCCGCCTTCTCTCGCGCGCTTCCTTCATCTTCTGTTCTCGTTCGATCTTCTTGCGGTCGACGACCTCCACAGCCCGCTTTATACCTTCTTTCGCCACCATCCGCTTGTACTGGCAAATCTCGTAGGCAACGAACGATGATATACAAAATGTTCCGACAGCCCAATTTGACGCCTTGGGGATAGGCGCTTTTGAACCATCCAATATCAGTCTAGCCGTGTCATGCACTAGTTAATGTTTGACATTCATACCACCTAGGATTGCCCTCACACCCCCAACTCCAAACCCTCCCAGGATTCCCATCAGTAGAGAGTCGCGTACACATGGTTTGGTGTGCACTGTCCGGAAATCCTCTAAGGTAATTGACTTCGCGATTTCGGCGATGCCCACATTAGGTCTTCTACCATCAATTGCACTTGGCGAGTCCCCCGGAAGAGCGTTGGCGTTTTCTGGAGGGGTAAAGGAGGCGTAGGTTTTGGGAGAGTCGGTGGACCCTGGCTCATCTCGAGTATCGGCAGCCATTGTGCTCCAGCGCGGGAGGTCCAATGGTGGTGGTGAGGCTGAAAAGCTAAATATAAAGAAGTCGCTTTTGTGCCCCCGGCTCGCATTCCGAGCTCCCACGCGTCGCGTCACTCTCTCGTTCCAATTACACGCGATTGCGGTTTAGTCAACGCTTGGTGCAATTGCTGCCCGCGTTGTGTATCAAACAAATAGTTTTGGCAATTTGAATCTCTCAAACACAATCTGGCTTTTTCAAATCTCCTATAAGTCACCTTTACGCTGGCGTTTCCAACTTGAGCATCCCTCATAGCCTTTTGAGGCGCCTTTCCTCTCCGCTATGCCTCCCCGCCGGCCTAAGCATTCATTTCGACGCGCTTTTAACAATGCTTCCTCACACTCTGACGGTCGCAAGCCAAAAGCGTTTGCCGTAGGTGCCCTTCGCCCCTCCGAGGCTACTTCCCTAGAAGAAAAGCTCGAGGCCACTCGCCTGGCTCATAGTATTGATGAATCCATGGGGTTCGCGCGCTATGAGAGTGGCAAGAAGAAGGTGGGGTGGTTGTGCAACATGCACTCCACGAGAATTGAGGACGAGAGGGTGCCAGGTGGGCGCGCAGGAGTTGACTTTTATTTCTTGGGGGAGGATGGGAACACGTTTAAAGCAACGATAGGATATGATCCATATATTGTACTGGCGTGCAAAATGGGCACCGAGCCGGAGGTGGAGGAGTGGCTTAGGAGGAAATTCGAGGGTGTATTGAAAAAGGTGGTGAGGGTAACAAAGGAGGACCTGCAAATGGTGAGGAGAATTGAATCTCAGGAATCGGGCTTTTGGGGGTATGCTAATGTCTTGTGTATCTGGTATAGCCGAACCATTTGTTGGGCTATCGACGGACTTTTTTACAGCTGAAGTTTGTCAACGTACCAGACTTGTTGAGCGTCAGGAAGGTTCTGATGCCGATTGCGGAGAAGAACAAGAAAAACCTCACAGCGATGGATACATATGCCGAAGTTTCCAGGTGTGTAGCATCAAACCCTTCACCAACTCTGTTCAGAAAGGCGTGCTGATAGCTACACCCTAGCGCTAATGCTGGATTCGATCTTTTTGATGAATTACGAGATAACGATAAACGGTCTAATGGTATTGCGGATGCGAGCGACTATATAGTTGATATTCGAGAGTACGACGTTCCTTATCATGTGCGGGTCGCAATTGATAAAGGTTGGTCTTTTTAGGCTTTAACTTCTTATGCCTAAAGCTCACATACCATAGACATACGGATCGGGAAGTGGTATACAGTGGAAGCAAAACATGGCGTTACAACCTTTAAATGTATGGAAGAACGGTTGCAGCGCGCGGATCCCGTAGTTCTCGCCTTCGACATCGAAACCACCAAATTACCCCTGAAATTCCCTGACGCGGTCGTTGACCAGATCATGATGATTTCGTATATGATTGAAGGCCAGGGATTCCTTATTACAAACCGTGAGATAGTCTCGGAGGACATATCTGACTTTGAATATACCCCGAGGCCCGAATATGAGGGTCCCTTTATGATATTCAACGAGCCTGATGAAAAGGCTGTGCTTGAACGCTTCTTTCTGCATATCAAAGAGGCCAAGCCAACCGTCATTGCGACATACAACGGCGATTTCTTTGATTGGCCGTTTGTGGAAGCAAGAGCTAGTGTACTCGGTATTGACATGTATCGAGAAATTGGTTTCAGGAAGAACAGCGAGGATGTCTACCAGAGCGACTACTGTGTGCATATGGATTGCTTTAGTTGGGTGAAGCGGGACAGTTATTTACCACAAGGAAGCCAAGGCTTGAAGGCTGTGACGGTTGCTAAGCTGGGATATGACCCCGACGAGTTGGATCCAGAGGTTATGACAAGGTATGAGTCCGGCGTGGGCTGTATTGGTATGCTTCACTATTTACGGGGCTTTGCTAACGGGTTTTGAAGATATGCGAGCGAGCGGCCTCAGACACTGGCCGAGTACTCGGTGTCTGATGCTGTTGCGACTTACTACCTGTACATGAAATATGTCCATCCTTTCATTTTTTCGCTTTGTACAATTGTCCCACTAAATCCAGATGATGTGCTACGAAAAGGGACAGGAACACTATGTGAAATGCTTCTCATGGTACGGTTTATAGTCAGCTTCGAAGAGAAGCCTTTCAGGGGTATGTGCGCTAAGTCTATGAAATAGGTACAAGCACATCAGAAAGAGATCGTCCTACCGAATAAACACCAGGAGCCAACAGAGGCGTTCTGGGAGGGTCATTTACTAGAAAGCGAAACCTATGTCGGTGGCCATGTAGAAAGCATTGAGGCGGGTGTCTTCCGGAGCGACATTCCGGTTAACTTCGCCCTGGACACGACAGCAATAGATGAATTGCTCGCGGATCTTGATGCGGCTCTCCAGTTCAGCATTGTAGTAGAAGGCCGAAAGTCTATGGACGACATCACAAACTATGAAGAAGTCAAGGCTCAGATTGAGCAAAAACTTCTCGAGCTTAAGCACATCCCCAATCGGAACGAGAGGCCATCGATATACCATTTGGACGTGGCATCTATGTATCCTAACATCATGACTACTAATCGACTGCAGCCCGATTCGATGATTAGAGAATCGGATTGTGCTGCTTGCGACTTCAACAGGCCGGGGAAGACTTGCGATCGGAGAATGCCTTGGTCATGGAGGGGGGAGTTCTTACCGGCCAAGAGGGACGAGTATAACATGATTCGGCGCGCCTTGGAAAATGAGAAATTCCCTGGGCGTTGGCCAAATAGTCCGGCGAGGGTTTTCCATGACCTCCCGCAGGATGAACAGTCACGTCTCATAAAGAAGCGCCTCCAGGACTACAGCAAGAAGATCTACCATAAGATTCATGAGACGAAAACGATTGAACGCGAAGCCATCATTTGCCAGCGGGAGAATCCCTTCTATGTCGATACGGTGAAGAGTTTCCGTGATCGGCGATATGACTTTAAGGGGAAACAAAAAGTATGGAAAAATAAGACTGATGGGTTAAAGGCTTCTGGAGCGACGGCCGCAGAAATCGAGGAAGGGAAGAAGATGGTCATCCTTTTTGACTCTCTCCAATTAGCTCATAAGGTCATCTTAAACAGCTTTTACGGGTATGTTATGCGCAAGGGCTCTCGGTGGTATTCCATGGAGATGGCGGGGGTCACTTGCTTAACGGGAGCGCACATCATCCAGATGGCCCGACAGCTTGTTGAAAGGATTGGACGGCCTCTTGAACTGGACACTGATGGTATTTGGTGTATTCTGCCTGCAACCTTTCCGGAGAACTTCGCCTTTGCTTTAAAGGGAGGGAAGAAGTTGCCGATTTCTTATCCTTGTGTGATGTTGAATCATCTGGTACATGCGCGCTTTACGAACCATCAGTACCAGGAATTAGTGGACCCACAAACCTTTAGATACGAAACTCACAGCGAGAACTCGATCTTCTTTGAGGTAGATGGTCCGTACAAGGCTATGATTCTACCTACGTCAAAAGAGGAAGACAAGAACTTGAAGAAACGATACGCGGTTTTTAATCATGACGGAAGCTTGGCAGAGCTCAAAGGGTTTGAGATCAAGAGAAGAGGAGAACTAAAGCTCATTAAGATATTCCAGCAGCAGATCTTCAAATTCTTTCTAGAGGGTACGACGCTGACAGAAACATATGCCGCTGTTGCAAAAGTGGCCAACAGGTGGTTGGATGTGCTGCATCAACATGGGTCTACGCTTGCCGATGAGGAGCTCATCAACCTTATTTGCGAGAATAGGAGTATGTCAAAGACCTTGGAAGAGTACGGATCGCAAAAGTCGACTTCAATCACCACAGCCAAACGGTTGGCGGAATTCCTGGGCGATCAAATGGTCAAGGACAAGGGCTTGAACTGCAAGTATATTATATCTTCCAGACCTAAGAATGCCCCAGTCACCGATAGGGCCATTCCCGTGGCAATATTTTCTGCGGAACTGGATGTGAGGAGATTTTTCTTGAGGAAATGGATGCGGGAAGACCCCAGCGACATGGACCCCCGAAACATCATCGATTGGGAATATTATCTTGAGCGCCTGGGTTCTGTTATTCAAAAGCTCATCACGATTCCCGCAGCACTGCAGAAAGTGCGCAACCCTGTGCCTCGGGTTCCTCATCCGGACTGGCTACAGAAGAGGATCAATATTAAGGATGACAGGCTCAAACAGAAGAAAATGACGGACCTCTTCAATAAACAGACTCTAGCCGATATCACAAACACTCAAGATCACCGCATGCTAGACCTAGAGGATTTTGGATCTTCGCCGCTGGCGGCCCCAAAGACTAGCATAGCCACCAAAATAGCACAAAAGAGAAAAGAGCCTGAGCCTCCAATTGCACCAACTGACCCCTACGCTAGCTTGCCGGCCAATATGCCTTCCATAACAGAAGATTACGGGGGGTGGCTACGGTACCAGAAAAAGAAGTGGAAGATTCAGAAGCAGACTAGAGCAAGACGTCGGCACCTCTTTGGAGAGAGGAGCAGTAATGTTATGTCAGACGCTATTGGGAACTTCTTCAGGAGTCAGGCACAGACGCTTTTCCTCAGCACGTGGCAGGTCCTACAACTCAGGGGAACGGAGATACCTGGAGAGGTTCGCGCATTTGTGCTTATTGACAAAAAAATTCATGCTCTAAAGGTCAAAGTGCCACGGCAGGTTTTTCTTAATCTGAAGGGTAAGGACCTTCCGGACGTTGACGTTGAGAATTGCTCAGCAGAGAAAGTCAACCATACCTTGCCTAATGGACATCCTTCGGTACATCTTTTCAAACTCATGATGCCAGAGGAGACGTACGTCAGCGATGCTAAAAAGCTTGCTCTCCTTTTTGGCCATCCAAGCGTCGAGGGTGTGTATGAAAAGCATGTTCCCCTAAGCGTGCGAGCGGTGCTCGAATTGGGTAGCCTCTGCACATTTGATGAGACCCAAAAGGGTGCTCTCGGCCGGGGTCTAGAGTTTGGGTTCGACATGTCAGCGTTGCGCCGAGCTCCAACACAACAACCATATCTTTCGCAAAATAATCTGGGTTATATATTCCTATATCACGTCATAGCTGGCGATCGACAGATCTTTGCGCTCTTCTCCACTGCGAGCGATCAAGCCTATGTTACGATACTAAACAAATCCCGAGATTCTCAGAGTTTACCTAATATCGACAAGTTGTATGCTGAGCAACTAGCCAGGCACATGCAGGATTCTGGCGGAGTGCCACGGCAGAACGGCTTCGAGTATCAGGAGAAGATTCATTTCAAGACGACCCAGGTTATCACTAAACGGAAAGCTCACCTAGAAATTGGGGATCTCGTCAGGAAGATGCGGAATGAGGATAGCCATCCGCTAGTGTTGGTGATTCAGTCACCGCAGAGGCGCGTGCTTGTTCACGATGTTCCGGTGCTCAACGAATTCCCTATCCTACCCCTACGATCTGACACCTCTGATGGTACACTCCCACCTCTAGGATGGCAAGCATTTATTTCGAAACGGCTTGTTACACACTATCTCGCATTGGGCTCCTGGATTTCCCACTTGATTGATCTAGCACGATATGGAGACGTTCCCCTTTGTAACCTCGAACGAGATGATCCAAGATTCTTGATTGACATTGCATACGCACGCCGCCTACAAAAGAACAACGTCGTACTTTGGTGGTCTCCAGGTTCAAGGCCAGACCACGCGGGATACGAAAGAGATGACATCCTAGGCCCGATGGAGACAGTTGAGATGCCTTCAGTGAACAATCCGGGAGCATACTCTTCGGTGTGCATCGAGCTGGAAATCCGCAACCTCACCATCAATACCATTTTAACATCTTCGCTTATCAACGAGCTTGAAGGCAGCGATTCAGCGTCCTTCAATCCCGCAGCCCCCGAAGATGATGCCCCTAGCGATGGGACAAATGTCTTGTGTGCTGACAATACCTTTGCCTCTGCGGGTGTTACGGTTCTTCGCGAAATGGTAAAGGCATGGTGGACAGAAGCGTGTAAGGGCAGTACCATGGCTGATATCATGGTCCAGCACCTCGTCCGTTGGGTGGAAAATCCAGATTCTCTCCTGTATGATCGCTCACTACACTACTATGTGCAGGTGATGTCTCGAAAGGCATTTCAGCAACTTATGACGGATTTTCGGAGAGTCGGCTCACACGTGGTTTTTGCCAACGCCAACCGACTTCTACTTCAAACGACAAAGGCGGAAGTTGGGAATGCATATGCCTACAGTCAGTACATCCTTAAGTCGATCAAGGCAAAGCCTTTGTTCCACTTCCTAGATTTGGATATCAAAGAGTATTGGGACTACCTTCTTTGGTACGATGAGTTCAACCATGGTGGAAAGGCCTGCTCCGAGGTTGTTGAGGCAGAGAACCAAAAGCTCGACTGTGTTATGAACTGGCAGTTGAGCAAGTTCCTGCCAATTCCTCTACAATCAGTCTTTCGCGACTGGGTCGTCGAGTTCATCGAGCTCGTGCACGGCTTGAAGTCTCCCGAATCATTGACTAATGGAGACGTTCCGGCCACACCCCGTCCAACCCAGCTTCCTGTGAGAAAGCTTGCAGATGACAGCGAGGATAAGATTGTTTTGGGGAAAGGCTTCGAAAAACCCTTGAAGAAGCACATATCCCAGCTTGCCAAACGACAGATCGACGAAATGATGCATCCAGAGCTTGCAAGCGACTATATATTCCCGGTCTCTCCTGGTTCCTACACGAAACTCAGCAATCCCGCTCTCCAGCTCGTTAAGTCAATTATGGCAGTTCTCAGTCTGGATAAGACAATTACACTTGAGGTTAGGCTTCTCCGAAAGGAGCTACTCAGCATCTTCGAGGTCCGTGAGTTTAGTCAGGAGGGGCAATTCGTAAATCCCAGCGAATCACTCAAACTCTTGCAGGTTATCTGCGACAGCTGTACGCTGGCCCGCGACCTGGATCTTTGTAGAGATGAAGATCTTATGCCGGATCTCGGCGCTGATGGTGCTCCACTCCCAACCCAGTCCGGGAAATGGAAGTGTCCATGGTGTTCACACGAGTACAACCGCTTCGCAATCGAGGAGAAGATGATCTCTCAAATACAACAGGTCGTTACAGCGTGGTCGACCCAAGATTTGAAGTGTGGAAAGTGCAAAGCGATAAAGATAAATGATTTCATGGATCACTGCTCATGTAGCGGTGAGTGGGTTTGCACAATGAACAGGGAAGAAGTGATCAAAAAGTTGAAGGTCTACCAGAGCGTCAGTAGATTTTACGAGTTGAGAATGCTCAGTGATGTTGTGGAGGCTCTGTTTAATGGGTTGTAGGGTTTTGCATTATTGGATAGGGGCATTGTTGATGATGAGGCGGGGCATTATAAATGGCGTTTAGCATTTTGACACAAGGCCTTGATTTGGTAGCATATACGTACATGTCGGGTCGAATATAGTATAATCCTAGTAGATTCCCTATGCTAGATAACATCGTCAAGTTGAGTGAGGAGAGGAATTGCGGCTCTGGCACGTCGCTTTGATTGGTTGGCACTGTAGCTTTTTTCGCGAGACGCGTGAGACCTCAACAATTAGTTCCTAGAAAGTTACAGCTCACCCCGTCTCTAATCTTCCGCAATCTATTAGCCTACGGATACCTTCTTAGCTGCGGGAAGTTCTTCCCTAATAACTAGTCCCTGAATTTCTCTACTGCAATATTCGCAGTCATGTCATTTGGAGGGCAAACTCCAACCATTATTGTGCTGAAGGAGGGTGTGCCTCCCGCAGTTCTCACGATTAGAGCTCCCCAAATAAAAGCAGGACTAATTTTCATTTTCACACCCTACAGGCACGGACTCTTCGCAGGGCAAGGGACAGGTAATATCAAATATCAACGCTTGTTTGGCCGTGCAGGCGACCATCCGGAGTACGCTAGGCCCTTACGGTGGAGATCTACTATTAGTCGACTCCAATGGAAGGACTACAATCACGAATGATGGGGCCACGGTTATGAAGGTATGTATTGCCTTATAGATGGGCCGAAGACTTCTACCCCTCGCTCTTAGTGCCAGTGGCTAATCGGATAAACAAACATAGCTTCTCGATATCGTGCATCCAGCAGCTCGCATTTTAGTTGATATTGCGCGTTCTCAGGATGCCGAAGTTGGAGATGGAACAACATCGGTGGTAGTTCTCGCTGGAGAGATTCTCAAGGAAGTGAAAGACCATGTGGACCAGGGCGTCAGTTCCCAGACTATTATGAAGGGATTACGACGTGCCTCGGCGATAGCGGTGAACAAGATCAAGGAGATTGCCGTGAATACGAAAGACGGGAATAAAAGAGAGACCTTGTCTAAACTTGCCGCCACAGCAATGAGCAGCAAATTAATCAAGAGGAACTCGGAGTTCTTCACGAAGAGTAGGTCACACTTGTTAGCCTTTCTGCTTTAATCACTGACACCTCATGCTGGACGCAGTGGTCGTTGATGCGGTGTTTTCTCTGGACCAAGATGACCTGAACGAGAAACTTATTGGTATCAAGAAGGTTCCTGGTGGTGCTCTTCAAGACTCACTATTTGTCAACGGTGTCGCCTTCAAGAAAACATTCTCCTACGCTGGATTCGAACAACAACCCAAATCCTTTAAGAACCCTAAGATCGTTTGCCTCAATGTTGAACTAGAATTAAAGAGTGAAAAGGATAACGCGGAGGTCAGGGTGGAGCAAGTATCAGAGTATCAAGCCGTGGTGGATGCTGAATGGCAAATAATCTTCAACAAGATGGAAGCTCTCTACAAAACGGGTGCGAAAGTGGTACTTAGTAAACTGCCAATCGGCGATCTTGCAACGCAGTAGGTTTTTCTCCAATTTTATTTGTTGGCATCGTTTACACCGCTCTACAGGTACTTTGCCGATAGAGATATATTCTGCGCTGGAAGAGTCTCCTCAGACGATCTCGATCGTGTCATCCAAGCCGCCGGCGGCAGCATTCAATCGACCTGCTCGGATATTAAACCAGAGCATCTCGGCACGTGTGAGAGATTCAGCGAACGACAAATCGGAGGGGAGCGGTTCAACTTCTTTGAGGGTTGCCCACAGGCAAAGACTTGCACTTTAGTTCTTAGAGGAGGGGCGGAGCAATTTATTGCTGAGGTCGAACGGAGTTTACACGATGCCATCATGATCGTGAAGAGAGCCATTAAGAATAATAGTATTGTGGCTGGTGGTGGTGCTTGCGAGGTGAATTTTTACTCCTAAGATCCGAAAACTGCAGGCCCACAGTGCGGGCGAACTCCTTGACTTAGCTAACCAATGCTCCCCTTATAGATGGAAGTATCCGCTTACCTCCACTCCTACGCCGATCGAAACATCCCCCACAAACAACAAGCGATCATCAAATGCTTTGCCAAGGCCTTAGAAGTCATCCCCCGTCAGCTCTGCGATAACGCCGGCTTTGACGCGACGGACATACTCAACAAACTCCGTGTCGAGCATCGCCGCGGCAATATCTGGGCTGGTGTTGACTTTGTGAATGAGGGCGTTGCTAATAATCTTGAAAGGTTCGTCTGGGAGCCGAGCCTAGTGAAGATCAATGCCATTCAGGCGGCTGTGGAGGCTAGTTGTTTGATTTTAAGTGTCGATGAGACGATAAGTATGTTGTCCCTCCCCCGTGAAATCCAAAATATCCCTCACTACCCTACCAATCCACAAATTTTCTAAGCGTGATCAAAATCTGGGATTTAAAGAAACTCCACTGACGTTCCCCCAACGTGTGATAGAGAACGAGGAGTCTCAGGCACAGCAGGCGCCGCAGCGCGGTCTACCTCCCGGTGCTGCGCAACGAGCCCTTAGGGGAAGAGGACGGGGGATGCCGAGGAGATAGAACAGGAATGTAAGATTCTTAGAACTGGCGTACCCAGTCAAAAGAAAAGCAGTGAGTCGAAAAATGTAATAATAACCAAAACATTATGAGAAGCGCGTTAGGTCTCTGTGGCGCGATATTTATGGTCACAAAGGGACATGTGGACGCCTCCTACCCTCAGCTCCCCAACTCCACCCTCCTCTCCAACACCGCCCTAGCCTCACTCTCCGTTAAAACTTCAACACCCATCTCCTCCAAAACCTCCTTCGCCTTCTCATTGCTCTCAAAAACCTTCCTCTCCACATCCCTCAAATTCCACCCCCCCTCCCTCCCACCCTCACGAAGCGGCAAACACAACAACCCAACCCCCTCCCTCAACCTCCTCATCCCCGCCTCCCCCTGCCCCTCTCCAAGCCATACATCTAGTAGATCCCACATAGTAGCCACATCACGGGAAAACTGCACCGCGCCGCTCGTGGAGAAGGTGTTGCGCATCAGGACGTAGTCCCAGAGATATTGTTGGAGGTAGGAGGTGAGATGTCGAAAGATGCGGCGGAGGGGGGCGGGGGCGAGGGCGGAGGAGAGGAAGGACAGGTAGGTGGAGAGTTGGCGGACCGGGGGGTCGAGTTCGAGGGTTATAGTGGAGGTGGAGGCGGAGACATCTGAGTTGAGTGACGACCATGTAGATCTATGCGGATTTGTTTTTCAGCATTGTACTATACAGCGATACGAGCAGGAATGGGAGGTGTACATTCGGGAGTACGGCCTGAGAGTTTCCTTCATGTTGCTCGAGAGAAGTTCCACTAAAAGTCCTTCGGTACGCACACGAAGCTCGTTAAACGCGCCAGCGCTCTCATCAAAAAGCCCACCAGTATCATCCCCTGAACCAACACTGCTAGATGTACGGTTTGCAACTTCCTGAACGCTCATAGGGCCCGCCAAATTCTTCCCTGTATTTCTTCTAGCTCTTTCCTGAAGCTCTTCCCAGAGTTCAAGGAAGAACTACAAAAACGTCACAAATCAGCAAAAATATCGACCAAAAGGCCTACTAGTTTGTTCTGCAAGGAGGCCAGAAGCTTACAATATCGTCACTCCAGTCCCGCATAGCCTTCTCAAGATACTCTGCACTACCATAGACTCGACACAGCCTCTCTAGACCTCCCACACCAGCCAGGCTAGCCTGGTCTTCTTTGCTAACCCCCTGCACAGCCCGAGCGATAGAAGATGTCAAGACCGTGTAAGCCTCTATTGCGGAATGAAGACGGTTATGAAACTTATCAAGGATAGCGATTTGAATGTCGATCAGAAATCGCAACTTTTGGGATAAAGACGACAGTGGCCGATAGCGGTCTTGGCATGATAAGTAAAGGCGTCAGCTCCTCTATCACCTCTTGCCAGGGTAGAAGGTGAATAACCTGTAATTGCCTCGAATAAATCCTTCAATCTAATAGCCGACTTTGTAGCCTTGGTCACCGAAGGATCAACGTCGTAATCAATCTCCCAGGCGTCTTTCGTAGATACAATAGTCTGATACCTCGAAAGAGCAACTATTTTTGGGCCAATTTATTATCAGCGCAAGCTAAAACAAATTGGCAGTATCAAATCGTGAGTTAGGACATAGACTAGGCTCACACTCTTTCTCCACCTGAAGCCACCTAGGAAACCAGTCTTGCTTTACAAGGACTTCCCACGCCAGTCCTTTCCAATTTTCTAGACCCTTCCCGCCTTCGTAACTCCACTCTTCCTTCAGTGTTGAGTCGAAGCTTATCAATTCATGGATGAAATGGCTTAATAGTTGAGGTTGTCCAACGATCTCAGGTAGGAGGTGTGAAATCTTTCGCCTCAGCATCGGAAGCAAAGATGTGATAAATGCAGATGTAGAGTCGGCGTAAATAGGGTTAAGACCTACGCTAGATCCGGCAAACTGGGAGCGGAGAACAGGTCCTAAATATTGCGACAAAAAATCACAGTATGTATTTAGGAGACTGATGGTATGGGAGAGAAAGTATTCGGGCTAACTATGTTAGTTATATAAATTGGGCACATGGTTGTGATTGAAGGGTCGAACCTTGTCTGTTCTATTTGTTGGTTTACTGCCATCGAAATGATATCTGAATCTAAGCTCTAAGGGCTTCACCATCACCTCCAGCGGCAGCAGAACAGATGGCTCCTTCCAATCGCCGTCGTTTCCTTTACCATCGTCACTTGCCTCAAGGTCCCTATGAAGGATAATCAGGTCAGGGTTCTGTCGCCATCATTGATACTTCAACATGCGCAGTACTCTAAAAGGAAACGCAAAACCACTCACACTTTCTGCAACTCTAAGAGTTTCCCGACTCCCTCGTTCCATTCATTTTGATCAGCTCCATCAATTCTCACCTCTTTGCTCGGCCACTTTATTTTATTCAGCAGAGCCTCAAATTCGTTCTCTAGAACTTCCTTCATTTGTTTGCGGAGCGACATCGAAGCAATTTCAACGTGGCCAACAAGATGTGGCGCTGCGCCTTCGGCGGCTGGTTGCAGTGACTGCAGTTCTCGAGTGAGATTTTGTAGTCGAGCATATGACTTCAGGGCCGTGCGGGGAGATGTTTTGACTCTAAGGCGGGCCTCCGCACTCCATAGGGCCATTAATATTAGTGTGGTGCTAATAGTGTATTCTTTGGGAGTGCATAGACATACCTGAGTTCCTCAACCTCCTTCAAGCGCTCCACATAGCCTTTCGCGACATCCAAGCCTCGAAGTTTCTCCATGCTGCTCTCAAACCTCCGAGTAGCTTCACCACTCGTTTCAGACCTCGTGACTACCAGCAATCGACGACCAATGTCTGCTTGTCGGGTTTGAAAGGCTTCCGCCTGTCGAAGTAGTGAAGATGCGTGCGATTCGGAAGCTTTGTGTGCCTTTTCAAGGGAAATCTCTGCATCTTGAAGCTACAGCACACCTGAGCTAAACGCTCGGTGGAAGTGTAATACTAAGGACTTGAACTTACTTGTTTAGTGAGTAAATCATGTTGATTCTTAACGTTAAACAATAGCGACTCGAGATTTTCTAAATCGTCGTAAGTCTGCAGTTTATCGTTGAGATAGTCCTCCACACGAACATCCCTTTCCTCCTTTGGTATGCCCCTAGGATCTGCTGCTGTTGCCATATGAAACGTCGTTGTGAAACGTTGTTGTCTGGCTTCTGTGATTGATGTTGACAACTCGACGCATTTAGAGACGCTGGGCATGAGGCTCCGCGAGCCTCTATATTAATGACGTCTTCTGTGCACCTCCAGACACGACCAGATAGCGCCGCGATTCTTGGAAACACATGGCGAGCCCCACAAAGAAACGCAAGAAGAATAGCGATGGGGCACCACCACGGGTGGTTCGGAATTTGGATTATTTCTTTAGCAAAGAGAAGAAAAGCACGCTACCTGGTGGGGACTCTAAAGAGCAAAGATTAACGGATGAAGAGCTGGCAAGGAAACTGCATAAGCAGTGGAACAAAGAAGATATGCCACTAGACCACCGCCCTACGGACACTATGCCAGCTAAAGAAGGCAATGTTGAGAGCAAAGAATATGCCCTAGAGGAAGATACTGGACCTACAACAGAGCCCGCCCCAAGAGTACCTCCAAAGTCGAATCTTGCCCTGCAATTTGTCTCATCTACAGAGGACGCCATTTCGTCTACAATTCCGTTTGACGGGGATGCTCTGGATTTCACACCTTCAAAATACGTCCCGGAACTACAAAAGCTTTGGAAGAACGAGGGTGGCGACTCGTCATATGCACTTTTGACGAGATGTTTCGCATTGGTAAATAGCACACGGAGCAGGATTAAAATTGTGAACACACTGGTGAATTTCTTGAGAACCATCATTGAAGGGGATCCAGGAAGTCTACTTGCCTCCGTAAGTCGAGAGCTATGTGTATAATGTCTCCGAAATGCCCCCAGTTCTCTAGCCCCCTACTCCGAGACCTCTCACCGCGGGATGGGGAATATCTCACCCTTTCTGTAGGCAAAACGGACTGAGTTCCCAAAGATTGTCTCCATCCAGCTCCCACAATGCACTCACCCGCCAAATCCCTAATCCGGCTCTCTATAACGCAATTATTCCACACTCTTTTGTAGATCAGAGGCAATCCTAACGATACGTGCTATATTTCTAGGTTTGGCTTGCCACAAACGCTATTTCTCCACCATACATATCGCTCGAGCTTGGCCTTGGTGGATCTGCTATCTCTAAAGCACTCAAGAGAGTTTGTGGTTTGGATAACCAGTCATTGAAAACCATATATAGCAAATATGGTGATGCCGGAGATGTTGCTTTTGAGGCAAAAAAGAAACAAAGCTTTACGTTGCGAAAACCTAAGCCGCTATCTATCAAGGGCGTCTATCAGTCACTTGTAAGGATTGCGAATTCTAAAGGAACCGGAAGCCAGGAGGCGAAGCAGCAGATAGTGGAGAGATTGCTACAAGACGCGCGAGGTGGGGAGGAGAGCAGATATATTGTGAGGACTTTGGTGCAACATGTAATCGACAAATCCCCCCCCTACTCTGTAGACTAGGCTAATTGTACTTAGCTTAGGATCGGTGCCGTGAAAACAACGATGCTCATTGCTCTTTCGCGGGCATTTCTCCTTTCCCGCCCGCCGGGTGGTCAATATCTCATTCGTGCCCAATCAGAACTTGCACTATTCTCAAAAGAGACACTTGCAGGAGTCTTTGCAAGGGCAGAGGAAATCGTAAAGGCCTGCTTCGCTCGCCACCCTGATTATAACGACTTAGTTCCGTGCCTGCTTGAGGTGGGAGTTACTAATGAACTCCTACTGCGCTGTGGGCTCAGGCTTCATATACCTCTTAGACCTATGTTGGGAAGTATCACTAGAGATCTTAGCGAAATGCTCACAAAGTTGCAAGAAAGAGGCTTCAGCTGCGAATATAAATATGATGGCCAGCGTGCTCAGGTGCACTGCGACGAGAATGGTAGAGTGTCAATATTTTCAAGGCATCTGGAACTAATGACAGATAAATACCCTGATTTAGTAGCGTTGGTGCCTCGAATTCGGGGAGATGGTGCTAGAAGCTTTATCATGGAGGGAGAGGTGGTAGCGATTGACCGCGAGTCAGGGAATCTGAAGAACTTCCAGGCCTTGGCTGGTAGAGGGAGGAAAGACGTTCTCATAGGAAGTGTGAAAGTTGACGTTTGTCTTTTTGCTTTCGATCTTATGTACCTGAACGGAGAAGAACTACTGGGCCGACCATTCCGGGAGAGGAGAGAACTACTACGAAGTCTATTTGTTGAGGCTCCAGGGCAGTTCACATGGGTGAAGAGCATCGATGCACATTCTGCCGACTCAGAAGCTATTTTGGAATTCTTCAATTCTGCTATCGAGTTCAAGTGCGAGGGTATTATGGTGAAAGTGCTCGACAATGTGGTGGACACCGTGATAGAACCAGCGGTGGAGACGGCCGACGATATACAACCACGACAACCCCCACCATCCACACCCAAGAGGAATGGTAAATCCAAAGCTTCCATAGAAAAGGAGAAAGGAAAAGAAAGGGGAACGCGCCGAAAAGCCCTTCTCGCCACATACGAGCCCGACAAGCGCCTTGACTCTTGGCTCAAGGTTAAGAAAGACTACCATACAGCAGCCGACACCCTCGATTTAATCCCAATCGCCGGCTGGCATGGTCAGGGCCGCAAAGCAAAATGGTGGTCTCCGATCCTACTTGCCGTACGAAATACTGATACTGGCAGCTTAGAGGCAGTCTGCAAAGCAATATCAGGATTCACTGATAAGTTTTATGCTGAGATTAAAAGCAAATACGACCTGGACTCAGACAATGTGATTTCACGTCCCGCATATATTGAGTACAAAGGACCCGAGCCGGATGTTTGGTTCGAGCCACAGGAAGTGTGGGAGGTCGTTTTTGGAGATATAACCCTGAGCCCTGTTTATACGGCTGCGATCGGCTTGGTGAGCGAGGAGAGAGGACTAAGCTTAAGGTTTCCGCGGTTTCTCAGGAAGAGGGATGACAAGGGCATAGAAGATGCGTCGACGGCGGGCTTTTTGGCGGGATTGTTTCACAGGCAAGAAGCTAAGAGCGTGGAGAAGTCTGTTGCGAATGCAGGAAGAAGCGGCGATAGAGAAGAGGATTCGGGAGATGACGAATAAGATCATGTTAGTACATGACCTTAGGCACGAGGCTAGATAGGTTAACATAGTGAGGAGTCACCAAAACACAAAAAATTACGAGTATCGTCATTTGCACATGCAATACCCCCTTAAACCACAATCTCTAAGATAAGGACCACTAGCGCACCATAGAGTATATAATTGAAGGACACCGTTGTATCATGACGCATATGTTCCGGAGGGACTCCTATAACCATTAGGCACACCCCTAAGACCGCCGTTGTATCACGGCGCAGATGTCCGGGAGGGACCCCATAACCACTAGGCATGCCCCTTGAAAAACAGTAAGCGGGATGTACTTCCGATCCGGGCGTAGA
This sequence comes from Glutinoglossum americanum, assembly GCA_020080175.1. NCBI lineage: Eukaryota > Fungi > Ascomycota > Geoglossomycetes > Geoglossales > Geoglossaceae > Glutinoglossum > Glutinoglossum americanum. Next base: position 50,447 of record JAGHQL010000150.1, read on the forward strand.
TCAGTTGCTCTGATTATGAGGCAGCCAATCGAATTTCCTCATTATGTAGCCAAAAGATGCAAGGCAAATAATTCCAACAGTATCCCGCTAGACAATGTGTACTCCAAGATCGTAAATCTTCATGACAAGATAGACCAATCGCCGGCAGAAAAGCAGCTGATTTAGCTGTCTGAAGTATATCATTCTCCGGACCGAATGAGAGCCAAATGACACGGATATCCGTCGAAGAAGCCCAATTTAATGCCCGGTGTTCGCCATAACAGCGTTTAGCTAAAACCAGTCGGAGACGATAATAGAGTAGTCCATTTTACTATATGTTCTGGATGCGGAAAAGTTGGCTAGTATATTCCTTAGCCCCAGAACGCCGCCCCACCTATATAACTATATCCCGAAGTGGAAAATGTCCTGCCGGAGGCTTCAACAGTAGTACATCATTTCCTCGTTGATCCTCCGCGGAATTGCTCTTTGAGTTCAGCAATATAGTACTGTAGAAATTTTCTAACATCTGAAGAGCTAGGGTCTGGAGTTATCCATTAGCCCCTGGGCTCGAAGCACAGGGGTGGAATAGCAGTAGAGATCACATACTATCTACATTTGTGCCACCCATTTCGGAGGGGTCCTTTCCGTGCCTGATTTCTTGTATCCGTTTGTGGAAATGTCGAACGGCCCGGTGGAAGACGGGACTCGAGAGAAGCTATCCCATCGATCAAGTTAGCCTCCTGAATAATTCAAAGGGGCAGGAAACTCTCTTACTCTAGCCGTGAGCCATGCCTACGAAAAAGAAATTTTTCATATCGTCAGCTACGGTATTTGATGCTTCTCTCCACGGCTCCCCAACGAATATGGACAAACCTCGAAAACCCGAACCCACATCGCCATCTTCACATAACGCGCAATTCGGTAATCCTCCACGGATCAATCCTGTCGGGTTTGGCCTATTGCAATGATGGCTTCTTGGGATCACAGTGAACGGATGATGGGTTTTCGTAGCCGAATGCCAGCTAATCATGTGGCGGAAGCGATACGATATCCCTTCCCCTTCACAATAATGTCATTTCCCAAATGAGTAAGTATAATTGTCCTTTTTTCAGCCGACTTCCTTCTCCTTATCAAAGACGAAGCTTCTGCAAGCATTGGGAACAAAGAATCTACGATCGCGCCGCCCGCTACGAACTATTAGAACTTCACGTCGCCACCTTGCGTCGCCGTGGTTCAAGTGCAGCCTGGAAGTGTATTAGGCATCAATCAGCAGTAGGTAATCATTCAGAACCAGAAAGAATACAATCCCATTTTTCAAGCATAAATTTCATCTTCCTTCTCGCTCCCCTTAGGAGCAGTCAAAACAACCTGAATCCCCTACTCATATCTCGGCGGCGACGCGCTGCTGCCAAAATCAAGGAAATGACGACCTCTTTCGACATAAAACGACCCTACAGTGCACTCTCAAAGCGCTCGCGGTCTACAGAGAGTAATCGCTCTAATTCCTCTCAGTCAGCACGGAAGGCTTCGGAGGAACGAATGGACGAAGCCTATTGTGTTCCTGCATTTCTTCGCCTGTCGCGTCAAGGTGCGTATAAATTTTTGTCCTGCATTTGGGGACAATCTTGGCAAGCATGAGGGAAGCTGCAGCTAATGGTCTCGCTATTACGGCCTCTAGAAATCTTGGAAAAGTTCCATGAACTCGAATGGCAGCAACGCGATCGGATATTGGAGAGTACTAGAGAGCCTGACCCGGACTCTCTGTGGGCTGTCGAACAGACGGCGGATGCCAAAGCGCGTAATAGATATACGAACGTGTTACCATGGGCCAACAACCGAATTCATTTACAAGTACCCCCCGAGCATTGTGACTACATAAATGCCTCGCCAATCATTCTGAGCAAGGGAAAGAAATACATTGCGACTCAGGTGCGTCATCCTAGTATTTCTCTGCGCAGGAAGCTGGTAGACCTAACTATGTGATACATTTTAGGGGCCTAAGGAAGGACAATTTAGTCATATTTGGCGTATGATATGGCATGAAACAGCAAATCCCGCTGTGATCGTAATGCTCACCCAAACCTGGGAGGCGGGACGAGACAAATGCTTCCAATACTTTCCGGAAGACCTTAACACTAATGATGAGCTGACCATCAACGACGACGATGAATTTGGTGATGGGTTCAAGGCGACCGTTAAGTTGTTGTCGCTATCTCAGGATGTAGCATCTCAGTCTACAATCCGTAAGATGCTTCTCACTGTCAATGGGGAGCAGAAAATGGTTTGGCATCTTCTCTTTTCCGGCTGGCCAGATTTCTGCATCCCGGAGGGTGAGAACCAGAGCGCGCTGCTTCGTCTCATCAAGATGTCAGAAGATTATAACAATGTGGGGAGTCCTCGAATTGTTCATTGCAGCGCGGGCGTAGGGAGGACAGGGACCTTCATCGCGCTCGATCACTTACTTCAGGAGCTGGACAGCGGATCTATCGAAGAAGCGATCAACAAGGAACCTCACTTCGATCCGGTATTCGATACAGTGAACAAACTTCGGGAACAGAGGATGACCATGGTGCAGAGTGATTCGCAGTTAGCCTTTGTTTACCAGGTACTTAGAGAAAAGTGGCTAGAGAAGAAAACCATCGCCCCGAGCCCGGAGGTGACCGAAGAAGTCGAACCCCGACCCCCTGGGGCGTTCCCTGAGGATTAAGGTTTCTTCTTTCCTTTAATATTCCCGTTTTATTTCTAAGCTCCTTTTCCCGTCATACTTGAGGTTGGCTGCGATGGAGAAAAACCGCGCGAGCACGATTCCTTTAACCCCATTTTGCATAGACATTTTCTTCAATGTAAAATGTCGGGTGTTAGTGGGCGGGCATGGCTCACACTGTTGGTATCTTTGTCCAAAGCACCCTGTGGAAACCTACCACATTCTTTTGCATACCTTCCTTTTGCGCTGGTTTCCATCCTTTCATGTCTGGGGATTTGGAATTCATATGAGCATAGCGTGGTGGTTTTCCTGGAGTGAGGGTATTTCGGGGAACTTTCTTTGGGGTTCATAGAATCAGGAAGTAATGGTTGCTTCCAACTCAAATGTTTCCTACGGGACGGGGTTTAATTGGGCTTGGTTCATTCCTTTAGGGTACCGCAATTGCAATACTATTGCCAAACTAAGGCATCCCGTGCCGTCAGCGCCCACGGATGAAGACTTGAATAGAAGACTTAGCTCGTATGTAGAACCATATTTTATTTTATCTTATTTTTTGGTGAATATAAAGAGAAATAAAACACGGCAACGGACCAATCGATAGAGCTTTAGAGGAGCTGGGCCAAACATCGGCGCATGTAAATACTACAATTCTTTTTTTAATCCCTCAGACGGACTTCTAGATAATTTCGAAGACTGTTCGTTGTCTAGAGGTGAAAGGTGAAGCGAACAACACACATCATTAGCCGGTTCCATCCGAAACTTCATTGTCTGGTATGCCGAGGTGAGGGTCCAACACTCTTAATTGAGACGCCGATTATAGTATACTCTACTGGAACCCCGAGAGAGGGGGAGTAAGGAAGCAATGGCTACAATTGAGGAAGAAACCGGGGGATTTGTCCAAACATTCAAGGATTTGTTTGCCGGCGCTGCTGGCGGTGTTGCACAAGTGCTTTTGGGTCCGTTCACTATTTCAGATATATGCCTATCCCAATCCTCACGGTTCCTGTCCTGAAGCTTATCTGCTATGGCTGGCTATTTTCGACTGCATTGCTACTTCCTTTACCTGTCTGTTTCTTGCGTCATTTGAACAGGAACCACGGCTAACGGATCACCCATAACTAAGGCCAACCCTTTGGTAAGGTCTTCAGTGCAGAGGCATTGTGCCGGACTAGCAGTCATTGACATGACCCCTCCACTTAATAGATATCGTGAAAGTTCGGCTTCAAACGACTAGAGAGTACTCCAATGCGTTGGATTGTGCAGCAAAGATCTGGAAGAATGAGGGTGCTTTAGCATTTTATAAGGTTGTGAAATACTCCCCTTGTTGACATCTCCGAAGTGGATAGGTTTCATGGTGCCTGGTTTCGGCCTTTTGATCCTTGGCGAGGGTAATGCTAACGGAACTTTCGGTATACTAGGGCACATTGACGCCCCTGCTTGGAATTGGAGCATGTGTAAGAGGGCATTTTCTCTCGAGCGACCCCCCACCAGCTTGCTCTGCAAGTTGGGTTACCGGCCTTATCCTTCCTTCGACCCTCCCTCCTATATGGTTAAACTATTGCCTTATGTCTTCCCTTGATATTTGATATAAGTCATAGTGTGAACCCAACTCTTGATCACACAAATCTGATATTCCTTCCCACCAACAATTAGGTTAGTATCCAATTCGGCGCGTTCCACGAGGCCCGCCGCCGCCTTGAAGCCTATAATATACGGCGTAAGGCCCTCCACAAGGATCTTTCGTACGGCCAATACTATCTTGCCGGCGCCTTTGCCGGTGTTGCAAATAGTGTGATCTCTGGTCCCATTGAGCATGTACGAATACGGCTGCAAACCCAACCACACGGCGCCGCACGTCTGTACAATGGGCCGGTTGACTGTATAAGGAAGCTCTCTGCTCATCAAGGCGTGCTGCGAGGCTTGTACCGTGGGGAGGTTATCACCGTGCTACGAGAGGCGCAAGCATACGGCATATGGTTCCTAACGTTCGAGTATCTAATGAATTCGGACGCCCAACGGAATAAGATTGAGAGGAAGGATATCCCTAGCTGGAAAGTGGCAGCCTATGGTGGTCTGGCTGGGGAAGCGTTGTGGTTGTGGAGCTACCCACTTGACGTTGTGAAGAGCAAGATGCAGAGTGATGGCTTTGGTGGAAGTCAGAAATTTAGCAATATGAGAGATTGCTTTAGGCAGACTTTTAGGAGAGAAGGACTCGGGGGATTCTGGAAGGGGATTGGACCAACGTTGCTTAGGGCAATGCCAGTTTCTGCAGGCACATTCGCTGTGTGAGTTTTTATTTACCCCAGAGTCTTGGGGAGTTTTCACTGATAAAAATAGCGTCGAGATGACTATGAGGGTTATAAATTAGATCTGATCGTCCTGGTTATGGTTTTTATGAGCCAGAGACGAGCAATGGGAGATGAACCAATACGGAATAGACGTGTATAGAATCTTTACGAAGGTGTTTTCAACAAATAACTCGGCCTTGGTATATGGATTGGCAATAGAAATTCCGTGATATTGTACACATTCGGTATTGCTTACATTCAATATTACATAGAATATATCTAACTGGCATCTCCCGCCTTCCTGTTGGGTGACGGGCCTGTAAATCCTGCCTTGAGCGCTGCTGCTTGCCGTTTCTTTTGTCCTTCTTCTCCTGCCCTGCCAAGAACACCTGCGATGAGATTGACGCAACGAAGGCTATAGGTACATCGGTTAGTACGCGATGAAGGAACCAGGGGAAGTCCAGAACACACCTGTCATCATTGGCGGGAATCGGATATGTGACCCAAGTTGGATCGGCGTCCGTATCTATGATACCAATTGTTGGGATGGCATTCAAACCGCACTCGTGTAGTAGCACGTAGTTCTCCAGTGGATTCATACAAACGACAAGGTCTGGTTTGAGCGTGGCTCTGTCTATCAATTGTTCCTCATAGCCTTCAATTTCATTACCTAGGTCATCGACAACCTTCATTTTACACCTCCCCAGAATCTGCTGTCCATTTGTGATACTTCCCGGTATCCAGCGCTCAAACAAATGGCAGCCACCAGCGAGCTTCGCCGCATTTACTACACATCGGTCTTGGCCCTCCCGTGTCCCAACGAAAAGCACAAGACCTCCGCGCTCGCAGACAGCTTCAACGATTTTCGCTGCTCGCCGAAGGTGCGCTGCTGTGATATCGAGGGAGATGATATGAATGCCTTGGTGTATACCAAAAATATACCGCTGGTTTTGTGGCTTCCAGAGAGAGGTTGCGTGGCCAAGATGAGCTTGGGAAGCCATGAGAAGCTCAAGAGTGACGTCTTTTGGGGATGGGGGCCTGTTAATCAGTGTATGTGGTTTGTAGTGTGGGTCGAGAGTCGAGCCTAGATGTGCTGTTTGTTTTTCTGGGAGAATAGAAGTCAGTAGGATCTAACTGTACGAAGTATTGCGCAACGGACTTTGGTTTAACCACATTGTGTAGGAGCTTGAAACTAATGACTCCCCGGTTTCCTCTATTGGTGCGATTGGTATATCAGTCTGGCTGCCGATGTAGTCCAGATTAGCCTCATTTGCGTTGTCCACAGTAATGTTGGTCCTCTCAATCTCAGTATTTAGGAACCGTATCCATGGCCGGGATGCTGAAGGAATGAAGACTCTTCGGCCTTGTTGGATTACACTATAGTCAGTAAATTTCTTAAATACAGTGATGATAAGACCTTCGAACCTTGCCGAAGGGCTAGCTGTCTTAATATCATGATGTCGCTTTTATGGGTACAATCAATGCCTTCGTGGAAGATTGAAGGCGTACCTCTTGTGGTGGTTTAGTAGAGGCACTTCCGATGGAGGTCTTGGCGCGGCTCTAAAACTTTCCAAAATTTCGCCCCCCACAACCACCTTGTTGACTCGATAGGTATTTGCGACCATGCCTAAAGAGAACAAAAGGCGAGGACGGAGAGACGAAAAGAAAAATGAGAAGAAGCGGAAGAGGAGGGAGGAGGTTGAAGCTGAAATTTTATCTAAGAAGCAGAGGTTCGAAGATCAAGCTGATTTTGGTCTACAGGATGAGCATGACGGCAAGCAGGATAATATTGGAGGAGCATCTGAGATACCCTTCTACGGCTTACTAAATGAAAGCGAGCAAGAGTACTTTAAACGTGCAGATGAGATGCTTGAATTGAATCAATTTGACCCTGCAGAAGGTGAACGGCAACGTTCAAAGGTCTAAGCTAGTGGACTAATCATTTAATAGAACGCTGCCTCTTTCTAGACAATGTCTATAAAGAGGCCGACGGCAAGGAACTTAAGATCGCTAATAGCCAGTCTTGCTCGAGACTGATGGAACGGCTAATTCTCTTGTCTACGCCTGCACAACTGAAAAATCTATTTCAAAAGTTCAGTGGCCAGTATGTACCCACAGACTCCTCCGGGGATTTCAATGGAACCTAACCTGTTTTAAGCTTCCTAAATTTGGTTCAGCACCGGTTTGCATCACATTGTTGCGAGACGCTATTCATAAAGTCTGCGCCTATAGTCACCCAGGAATTGACAGCATCCTTGGAAGGGCAGCAAATTGGGGCGGATGGAGAGATATACGTATCTATGGAAAACCTGTTCCTGTTTACAATCAATGAGCTCGAGGGTAATATGGGATATCTCATGACGGACCGCTTTGCCTCACATGTGCTCAGAGTGCTTCTTGTCGTCTTGTCGGGTCAACCTCTGGCGACATCCTCGACTGCCTCTCTACTCCGAAGCAAGAAGAAGGAAAAGGTTGGGGTCTTGGGTTTTGATTCTGGCGCGGGCCACCTTGGTCTCGAGGAGCGCCCGGTGCCAGAAGTCTTTCAGTGCGCGATAGATAAGGTAGTTTCAGAGACTGTTTTAGGACTTGACGCTACTTTCCTGCGTTCGCTGGCGACGCATCCTACGGGAAACCCAGTGTTACAGCTCCTTCTCGAACTCGAGCTGTCTGGAACGGACAAGGGGCGTGCAAAGGGCGAAAATTCCATTCTACGGAAGTTACTTCCTGACCAACCACTCGTTGAAGGCACGGAAAGCGCATCCTTTGTGAATGGGCTTCTTTATGATCCTGTCGGCTCTCGATTGTTAGAAGTTATAGTCAAGAATGCTCCAGGAAAAATATTCAAAGCACTATACGGAAACCTCTTGAAGACAAGGATTGGTAGCCTTGCGAAGAATGAGACTGCTGGGTTTGTTGTCGTAAGGGTATTGGACAGACTAAATAAACAGGACCTGGAGGAAGCCACAAAATCCATTTTGCCGCAGGTCAGCGGACTTGTCGAACGGTCTAGAACAGTTGTTATCAGAAGCCTAATTCAGCGCTGTGCTGTCAATGGCGTTGATACGTCAGATATAGCAGATGCATGTCGTCTTTTTCTACTTTTAAGGGTGGTTCCACTGACATTTGGGCAGGTTTTAAATAGTGCATACGGCGGTGTTATTTCGACAAGGCTCTCGAAAATGCTAAAACTCCAGGAGTATCAATCACCAAATATTAGCGAAGGCGATATCCACTCATTAAAGACAGATCCTGAGCAGTTGCATGGGTCTCTTCTTGTACAATCAATGCTGGCGATTCCTGGGCCTCTGAGTGCCTCGATCTTTGAGGGTTTTCTAGCTTTGCCTGCAGAGACATTACTTTCCATGACTGAGAACCAAGCTGCCTCTCGCGTTCTACAGGCTTCACTGACTACACCTACTTCGACGGCTCAGTTCAAGCGTAAGATAATCAACTCGTTATTTAGCGACATTGGCCGGCTAGCTACTAGCGTAGTTGGTTCTCATGTTGTTGACGCTCTTTGGACCGCAACAATTGGATTGGGGCATTACAAGGATCGAATTGCGGACGAGTTGCTAAAGAACGAGGTCGCTATGAGAGAGTCGTTTGCGGGCAGGGCGGTCTGGAAGAACTGGATGATGGATCTATTTAAGCATAAAAAAATGGATTGGGTCGCGAAGGCAAAGGCTGGCGAGAGAGATGCGGCAAGTGTTGGGAAGAAATCCGGCATTGAGCTTGCTAGAGAGAAGTTTGCTGCTACCAGGTCACGAAACGGCGCTGAGAAGACGTTACATGCAGACGGAAAGAGGAAGACTCAAGGGCGATAATGCAACTGGGCTAATCCTTGTTAGAGAAACGCTTGTTAGCCTCAGATTGGTCGAAATATCCGACGGATGTCGCCATCCTAAATTTATTTGTCTCGGATAGTGCCCTAGCTAAGGCGAGGCTATTTCTTCAAGCTTTATTTGCACCACGTCCATTCCATCCATTCTTGAGGGTAGATCTATCTCACAATGAATGAGAGGCGGAGGTTGATGCATATAGGCTACCGATAAGCACCTCTAAGTTCGTGTAGATGAGGTTTCGGAGGCTGGTGTGTTAGCGCTAAGTAACTCTTCTAGCAGATATTTTCAGCGCCATGCAATTTCTTTAACTTTAGGGGGTGTAGCATAGACAAGTTTATTGAGATCATATCAGCGGGTATTCTACGCAAAAATCTAATCCGGGGCCTCTGAAACCTTTGGAAAAATCTGGTGCTAAAGTAGCATGTTGTACTCTTGTGCTGCGTACTACATGTATCTACATAAATTGCCTGCCTGACTCGTTTGCTTGACAGTAGCTGGGTTAAGCTGACGGGGAGGTTTTCTGTAGTTACTCTATGCTGTGGAACAACTTTCGATTCCATTTATTCGTACTGCGGGCGAGGGGGCTAATAGAGATGCAGACTATAGGAAGGCCATCGAGTGCGAGAGAAGGTGCGATACCTTTGTAGAACAACACTCTACGGAAACTTATGCAGCTGCTGGGGGTGCAATTGTCTAATAGAGGGAGGGGCTAGGGCGGTTTTCTGGAGCTGCTAAAGGAGATATCGAAATATTCGGGCAATATAGGTTCGTATTGCGCTCTGAAAATGCCCTATCTTCATGTAGACTGATAAAATTCATAGGGGTTTCTAGATAAATTGTAAGCTTCAACACAGGTAATACGGTGGGTACCTGAAGGAATCGGTATTTTTGTTGGCCGAGTATCAGAATTGATATTATTTGTGTTGGATACAAATGTAAGTTGACCCCTATGTATGATACGTTACTCTCTAACGCCCATGGCACTCATACCGGCTTCAGCTGCATGTTTACCAAGTACCATCAGCTGGCCGTCAGCTAGCTACTCTCTTTGGCTTCAAAGGGAACGCACCGATGGGGTCAGACAACAGGGTGGTTCTGCATCTAACATTTCCTCAGCCGTTATAGCTCGCAACACCCTGTATCCAATAGCGAAAGCTAAAGGCGGTGACTTCCAAAAGCTCTTTCTCTTTTCCCGCGCCCACGGGCACTGTTCGCTAGAAAGGTGTCATTGTGTGTGTGGCTTTACCAGCTAAAGCGTCTGGCCGGTTCTTGTCGATGCACGTCGATGGCACTGCATAGCGCACCTCACGTTCAAGGTGATGAGGATGAAGTATGTGATCTAGCAGACTCGATGCATCAATGTGGGAGAATAGGTTGTAGTATGAGCCTGGCCCTCGGATAGATTTATTGTGGTTACGGGTTGCGGGGCGCGCAAAGCTGCTGGATGACATATTCTGTCCTGAGAACGGAATAGCCACGCGTTCGATACTGCCGCGGCTTTTTTTGTTGGATTGATGGTAGGACGTTCCGATTTCGAGTTGGTTCCGACGAACCAACCTCCTTGCTTGCAGGTCTATTTCTACTCTATGGCAAGCAGTTTTCTTCAAGTCGCAAAGGAGCACGTATCTGCAGTTTGATCCATCCGTGGTTGGTCCTAACGAGCTCACGGAAACGATAACCTCAACGCTGCAGAAACTAGTAAAGAATGGTCGATCATGCATTAATTGATTAAGTGAGGGATGCGGGAGCTTCTTCAGGACTGCTAGATAGAGATACCGTCAGTGGACTTATGAATACGGTGTTAGAGTAGTAATTAGGGACGAGGTATCCTCGAAGTGTGTATCTACTCTGCTGTGTACCTTTGGGGTTAGTAATTGCGTTCCGCGAGTATTGGCTAGCTTATCATACGATTTTTCAACCACCCAACGAGAGAAAAGGGGCAATTTGAGAAACCTAGATAAACCGCTGTAAAAAAACAAGAGAATTATACGGCGCAGTTCCACGAATCTCTCAGATGCATGCCATCTGATTCGTGCAATTGCCGCCTCAAATCGAATTGGGGCGACATCCTTGTCCCATATATTTCAAGTCCCCACGCGCTCCCCACAACATACCTCCAACAAGCAGAGGTGCTGAACAATCAACAGCCATCATCCTTTCACTGGACGCAGTGCTGCTTGCCATCCTGATTTGACAATTCATTGGCTTCTTCCATCGTGAATAGTGCTGATGAGTATCTTTGACTTCATTTTGCCACTTGAGGTTCTACCACAGTTTCTTGGAACTTAGTCCCACTTCGTTCGCGAGCAATGCAGGGTTGAGGCTCCAGGAACCTCAAGCTTAAGAGATTCAAAAATCACAACCATTTGAGCAAACGCATCCCTTTCGCACCAATCAATTACGATTACTACTTTCGGGGAGCTAAAAAAGTATTGACATCAATGACGTTGCAGTACGTACCCGATTTAGAGAATCGAGGTATCGGGTGTGGTCGATAATTTATTAGCCTCGAAGCCCGTCATGGAATCGGAAGTTGCAGACATGACAAGTTTCTTTGGCACTCCGTACACATCAACAGAGAGATCTAAACCATCGATTACGGACGTGGATACTATGCCTCCGATGCAAGCGACGGGCATGGTTGGTGGGAATACCTTAGATGAGATAATAATGCAAAATAATAAGGAGATGGAGCGGCGGAGGAGTGTCCAGGATCAATTGTTCGTCACGGATGCAACCGAACAGGTGGAGGTGGAGGGGATAAGACGTGGTTCTATGATAGAGTTTGGTAGCGCTGGGGGCGGAGAATTGAACGGGTTCCATTTCGGCCCCTCCGCAGCACATGGACGTGAACCTGGGGTGCTACGTGAAGCTACAAGTAGTGGTCGCGATGGGGAAGTACGACGACGATCCATGGGGAATATCGACCTCTCTCACTATACGAGCCTAGGTGTGGAATTTGGGACTATGGCTCCATCAACATCATTCCAATCGCGCCTCCATATACCGAACTTGATGAACCTTAATCTGCCTCAGCCATACATTGCCGCCAGCTCAGCACCAGTACCGTCAAACGCCATGCTTATGGACTTTGAACCAGACAATGCGGGTCATAGCGCTGGCGACTTGGCCCCAATAAATATGTTCTCCCAGCGGAGCCTACATCAAAGCCCTAGAGATGCGCTGGCGAGCCCCATGCACCAGTCTTTCAGCGCGCAGAATCGACAGGATGCAGATCAAGGAGATAGTGTTTTGGGAAGTACAGGTGGATTGCTGGGCGAACTGAACGGTCCGGATACGCTGAATGACATGGCTGGTATCTCTGTGGCAGACCAAACACAGAGTCTGCAGTCTACCATTCCTTTGGCCGACTTGTCAGCGCACGAGCCTAGCTCCGCGGCCCCTATTCGAAATACTTTGCCTAGCATACATGAATCAATGGAAGGGCAGACTGAAAACGCCTTGGTTCCGGCTCCTAGTATGGGTAATCCACCTTTCTCCCAAACCGGTATGTAATTGAGAAATGCCCTCCACCTCATATACCAGCATGCTTCTTGCTGATGTTAGAAATGAACTAGATGGGCTCCAACCAGTCTATGGGCAACAACAGCAACGGCCGTTGTGTGGTCCGGCCCTTCCACCGAGGTCATCATATGACGGAATATATTCGTCTAGCGGCTTCGACATGATGACTGTTCTGGTACGCTATTTTTTCCTCGTTTAGTGTTGGGCATTGTCTTGCGCAACGCTTTAGACTAGCCTCTCCAAGCGGGTTACGCTGACGAGATCCGCAGACAAAAGTTGCAACGCGACCTAATCCGCAAATAAACATTGGTGCTGTAGATATGTCCTGCGCGTTCGTCGTCTGTGATGTGACTAAGCACGATATGCCTATTCTATATTGCTCTGAGATGTTCGAGCGACTTACGGGATACACTAAGCACGAAATTTTGGGCAGAAATTGTCGTTTCTTGCAAGCTCCGGATGGGAAGGTACAAGGAGGCGCCCCCCGAAAGTATGTTGACGATGATACCGTGTTTTACCTGAAGAACAAAATTTCAGCGTATGAAGAGGCTCAAACCAGTCTCATCAATTATCGCAAGGGAGGACAGCCATTCATGAACCTGCTGACGATGATACCAATCACTTGGGATACGAACGAAGTAAAGTTCATCGTTGGGTTCCAGGTGGATCTCGTTGAGCAGCCTAGCTCAGTCTCCAATAAGAACCCTAGTACGTTTGCGCTTCTAAGTCTTAATTTGAAGGTTTATATATTAAATTATTTCAGACGGTTCGTACTTGATCAACTATCAGCGGGGATACCTCCCCAGGTATGTATTACCAGAATTTCCCCGCTACGAACAGCCTTCGGAACCAGGCTTCACTGTAAACCGAGACGATGTCTCCACCGCCCTCACGACCGTAAGCGCTGGCGATTCCGAGTTCTCGAAGCGGATATGGGATAAGGTTCTACTTGAAAACACTGACGACGTGGTGCACGTGTTATCACTGAAGGGTCTCTTCCTCTACCTATCGCCATCCTGTCGGAAGGTTTTGGAGTACGACGCTCAAGAGCTCGTTGGAACCGCGCTATCTTCTATATGCCATCCTAGTGACATCGTTCCAGTGACTCGAGAGTTAAAGGATTCTTCATCCGGTTCTCCCTTTAGCGTTGTCTTCCGGATACGAAGGAAGCACAGCGGCTATACATGGTTCGAGAGCCATGGCTCAATACATACGGAGCAGGGCAAGGGTCGCAAATGCATTATCCTGGTCGGTAGGGAGCGGCCAGTGTATGCTCTCTCGAAGAAAGATGTGCTCGCGAACGGTGGCATCGGCGAGAATGAGCTCTGGACAAAAATGTCGACATCGGGGATGTTCCTCTTCGTATCATATACCTCCAAAATTCTTCTGGACAAGCTCCCTGAGGATTTAGTTGGAACTAGCATCCAGGGGCTCATGAGGTCAGATTCCAGGATCGAGTTTGGTCGAGCGCTTGAGCTAGCGCGCACAGGAAAACAAGCGCAATTTAAACACGAGCTCATCAACAAGCGTGGTCACGTCCTTCAGGCACAAACAGTCATCTATCCAGGCGATGCCAGCGAAGGTCAGAAGCCAACGTTCTTCGTAGCCCAGACAAGAATGTTAAAACCTACGCGGACTCAGCCTGCGGCTGGCGGCGCGAAGGCTACGCTGAAGCCCCACCAAAAGGTGCCTGGAGGGCCAACCCCTTCGAACGTACCCGGAAGTTCGCCGAGCCGTTTCTCAACCCGGCCAGCCAGTTTCCCGGCTTCTAGCGTGCACCCTTCACCTGAATCTGCAGCCACAGTGACGGGCAACAACAGTCTTCCAATCGGCTCGCAAGATATGGCCCTGGCGTCGGAAGAGAACGTCTTCGACGAGCTTAAGACCACCCGCAGCACCAGCTGGCAGTTCGAGTTACGGCAAATGGAGAAAAGAAATAGGTTGTTGGTGGAGGAGCTGCAGAGTCTGCTTCAATCCAAGAAGAAGCGAAAGAGAGGGAGGGGCGCGGCACAGATGCACAAAGATTGCGCGAACTGTCATACTAGGGTCACTCCTGAATGGAGGAGGGGTCCAAGTGGGAAAAGGGATCTCTGTAACAGCTGTGGGCTGAGATGGGCGAAACAGGTGCGTAGAATCAAGCAGATATTTCGGGTGAACTTTTGTCTGCCTCTCCAGACGAGGCTCCTAATATCGATATTTGGGGATCTGGCTGATTTGGTACGCTGCAGAATGGGCGAGTTTCTCCCCGTACCAACTCCGACAAGAGCGACATGTCGCCCCCACAGCCATCTCCCCTTGCTCACGATGGTGTAGCCGCCCATCAGCAGCAATCATCCGCTATGCCTCCACCTGCGGATAAAAGAACTCTGAGCGAGGGCAGTGTCCAGCCTTCGCTGGCTCCTAAAAGTCAGCCCCTGAAGCCTGCGTCAGGATCGACGGAGTCTCGCAAGAAGAAAGAAGAGGCAGGCACGGGGCACACAGAACAGTTAAAGCAGCATGACAACAGTGGTGGGGGTGAGATCACCTAGGCGTGGCCACCTCGATTAGATGATGACTCTCACGAATATCTATATTTAATCCCACCGATTCTAAATTATCGGGTACTTTTTTTGAGCGGGAAGCTCACGCAAAGGCCTGGAGGTCGTTTGTTTTTGCTTATGGCTATGGCAGTATGGCGCACGGGTTCTCGATCTTTCAAACCTTGTTTACTAGCGGGGAATTCCATCGTCCATCTCTCTTTCCTCTTTCCTCTTTCCTCTTTCCTCTTTCTTCTTACCTATTCTCTTTCTCGTCGTGTCTCAACGAGTCGGTTCGCTTGCCACCCTCTCGGCGACGTTTGGGCTCCGCGAGCTATGTCGCCGGTTGGGCTTTTAAGGGCGGCAGGACCAACTGTTCTATGTTTTGACGGGCCAACAGTTATCCTACGGCTCATATTCCGTCGGGGAATTATTGTATTTAATCTCAAACAAAGGAAAATAGGGTGGAACCGGGTCTGCTCAGACATGTCAGATTAATTGCTCTAATGGTACTTGGGAGAGTGGTGGTAGTAGCAGTAGCAGTAGCAGCAGCAGCAGCTAGCAGTTTGCGCGAGAGCGGAGGGAGAAAGCGAGAGTGGGCAAAAAGCCTGGTTCCAACGGGTCTAGACCGGCATGTCACGGCGCGTTTGATGCCAAGGGCGGATGTTTGGAAGATCCAAACGCCCCGTCTGGCCCCCGGAAAAAGCAAAGAAAGAGGTTCATCAACCAAAAAGATGAAACGACGCCAGGGGAATCACACGCATCTACACGCATTTACATGGCCAAGACGCACGCACCCAAACCCCACGAGAAAAAACCCCGGAAAAGGGAAAAAGGCTTGCGCGATCAGGAATGTGCGTGCGCGTGCGTGATTTTGATAAGAAAAAAAACAAAGCCGGTTATCGACATGCTGGAAAGGAAACCGGAAGAGAAGAGAAGAAAAAAAGAAGTCGGGCGATGGAGATAGTCTCGGTGGTGCACACGGGTGGGTTCTTTGTGGTGGGCGCGGGGGTTTTGTTTTTGTTCTTTTCTTTTTGGTTTTCCTGCCCCTGCATAAGGTTGTTGTATTTTGGACCGGCAGCGGCAACGAGCGTTCTTTCTTTACACCCAACTAACTCCAACGGCTCTTCTCTACCGTGGTGCATCCCGCATCCTCCTCCCGTCCCCGTCGCTTCTTACGGGTTTCCCCAAAAAAGAGCCTAAAGGGATGGTGATCCCTCTCCCCTGCGCCAGCGCTAGAATAGAATAGAATACCCACGACAGGAAGCCGTATCACATCGCATCACAATCACACGGTTCCTACAGCTGTCGTGTTGGGCGAGCCATCCAGAACATCCAGAATCCCCGACGCGATATAAGCTCGGGAAAAGGCCAAAAGGCCAAGAGCAGGGGGGGAAATAAAATAAAAAATAAAAAATAAAGGTGGCTGGGACTGCGAAAACGAAAGCGAACGCTGCATAGCTCTTCTCCGGTGCGATACTCTAGGAGCGAGCCGTATCCGTTTTTCTAACGCACGAGAAAGAGGAGGATTGCGCGCCGAACAGGCAAGAAAGCTGGAATGATGGATGGAAGCGATCGTATATCGATTACCGTGTGCGGGGACGGTGGATGCGGTATGCAAGAATCCACGAACCACTCCTTGCGTTTTGCGGGAATGGCGTTCTGCGGAGGAGATGAATCTGCGGATGCGGAGTGGATAGAGAGAGGGAGAGAATGAAGGGTGAGGGACAAAGTTGGCTGATTCAAGCGTGCACGCCGGATTGTAGGCAAATCGTCGATAACGTTGCGCTTGGTGCGGAGTCAATGGATACACGAGTGAGTTCTAGCCCTTCTCTCTATCTGTCCGCGAGCCTGTCTCTCTCTCTCAGGAACAGCTCTATATCCTCTCTGAAAGAAAAAAAAACCTGCGCAGCTCAAACTAACCCACCTCACCAGATACGACCCCACAATCGGTAGCCTCCTCCTCCCCTCAAAAACACCACCCGCAAACACAACCTAACCTCCTCTCTGTAGAAGACAGCTACTCCGTAACCCGCACCGTCGACGGGCTAACCTACCAACTCTGCCTGACCGACACCGCCGGCCAAGAAGAATACCGCGGCCTCTGGGCCTCCTCGAACCTGAAATCCGACGCCTTCCTCCTCGTCTACGACATCACAAACGCCGACTCGCTCGACGCGCTGAACCACTTCATCGGCCTGATCGACATCGAAGCCGACGCGAGGGCGGACGACGAAGACGCGCGGCTGCCACCGCCGGTTCGGATCGTGGCGGGGAACAAGTGCGACTTGGCAGGGAATAGGCAGGTTAGGAGTCAGACGGGACTGGAATGGGCGAGGAGGCACGGGTGTGGGTTTATGGAGACCAGCGCGAGGAATGTGGTTAACATCGAGGAGACGTTTGCCTGTACGTTTCGAAACTCTTACCCACACCCCCCCCCCCCCCTCACCTCCTCCTCTCTCTCCGAAAAAAAAATCCCCCAACAACATACCCACTAACCCCCCCCCCGGTACAGTACTCGTCCGCCGCGTCGTCGAACAGCGCCGTCTCCACGCCGCCCAGACAGCGATCCCCCCAAACACCACATACAACCACCACAACAACAACCACTACCACAACCTCGGCACCGCGACAAACACCACGCAGCCCCTCACTCCGCTGGAGAAGAGAGGCGGACTCGGGAGCGTGGATCTGGAGGATCGGCCTGGGGGGAGGAAGGTCAAGAGGGGCGGGTTCTGGGCTAGGTTGAGGTGTTGGTGATTGGGGGGATTAGGGATTAGGTGGGGGGGGGGGGGGGGGGGGGGGTTTTTTTTTTTTTTTTTTTTTTTTTTTTCCCCCCCCCTTCCGGGGAGGGGGGGGGGGGGGTGTTTTTGTTATTTTTTTTTA
>JAGHQL010000151.1:0-67924 GCA_020080175.1 Glutinoglossum americanum
GTAGACGCTGGCACACTGCCACTGCGACCCATCAGACCTACGCTAAGGTCTAACATTATATGAGGGAGAAAATTAATCGAAAAGAGATCTTTATGTATATAAAATATTAAGAAGTGAGTTAGTAAGTTCAATAAGTAAACAATATAAATAACTTCAACAAAACAAACAACGATAGTATTATAAGACAAACTCATAACAGGTTCTTATAATAATATTTAGTTTATATTGAGGGCTCTTTTGTATATAAGTAACCTACTAGTCTAGACTGCGCAACGGGTTTCGGGTACCCGACCCTACCCGACCCGATGCACAGCCTAACCCTAACTGCGGATTGCCGAGCAGCGCACAGCCTAGTGAGCTTTTGAATAAACATCTTGTTGGTTTAAGTATCTAGCATAGGGGTTGGTGGGACTCTTAACCAGAGTTTACAAGTTTTTAGGTGTTACCCTACTGCTAGGAACCGACTCTCACATAGCTGGTATAGTAGTGCCTATGCTATGCCCAGAGTTAAAATAAGTTTAACAATCAATACAACCTGTATTCCTGACAAAATCACTCCATAGAGGCCCGGCCAACGTTTTTTTTAAGGGGTTGAAAATGTTTGAAGACACCATTGGTTTATTGAGAAACAATTAAGCTTTTAAGGGGTAAGCCCGAATCTACATTACCTACCTTTCCGTGCCCACCTCTAGTTCTGACGCTTATATTTTTTTGTTGGGAGCCGAGTTTCGCCCTGAAGAGTTCTTGGGGATATCGCCTAACTGGCCTTAGCAACTGATGTCCTACTACCATGCAATGGCTCTTTTGTATTGCTTCTAATGGCCATCCCACTTTCCGAACCGATTATAGTCGGTATATAGAACCTTGAATAGAGCCCTCCCTGACGCATCCATCGCCGCATTGACCATACGCAGTGTCTGGGGGTTTGACACCTCGAGAATAGCGTATAGACCGGGAATCAGCGCTGACTTAACTTCCGGTGAAAGCCGATATTGTAGTTGACATTGGATGTATTCCATCAGTATATATGGCAAATGTTGGCCAGCAATTCTGTGAGCCTTTGCGGTTGCGGGAGTTAGTTCTTTGTGACGGTTGTTAGAACCTGCTACTGACGACGCGGCAGGGTTGCACAGCATGCGTAGGAGTCGCGCATACGCTATAGCGTAGGGGGCGGCAGCTACTACGTTTGGCGATAGCCATTGGGGCATAGAACCAAGCGCTTCGACTTGAGTACCCACACTCCTATTTGGAAGGAAAAGGCAACGTAGAAGGTTTTGCATGAGCGGAACAATAAGGTGAAATCTGCCTCTTAGATTAAGACGATGACCCGCTAGGATTCCTCTCGTAGTCTCGCAAAGGCGTATATATACTGCACCAGAATGATTGGTCGAAATTTGGGGGCCGGTGCTTGAGGCAGCCGAAGCGATGACACTCAGTGCCACATCAATATTCCACTGGGTGATAACCCATGGCTAGAAGTAGTCAATTAGCTTAGTGGGGTGGTTGTGTCGGGGGGTCTCTAGACTATGACACACCTTTTTGCGGGTTATCAACTCCATAGCATCGATTATTAGGCAGAAATGGTAGAAATCATTTGCTTGGCATAGATTTAGGCATAGCTTCGAGTAGAGGCTGGATAGTGCTTTCGAAGCGTATGCCGGCTGGGCGTCTGCGCCTGCAAGGCGTTAGAGAAAGCTTTAGCTTGGTGACCGGGACGACTCACATTCGTCCAAAACGATGAGAGCTCTAAGCAGAAGTACGCAGCACTCTCCATTAAAGGCAAAGTCCTGGAAAGCCACCTTTTTGAGATATAGTAATAGAGAAAGTCTTCCCGACTGCTTGAAGGACTTTGCAAAACGGTGAAAGGTGTTCCGCAAAAATTTCCAGTCAGTGTGTGAAAGACTTGGTCTTTCAGTCTTATCTAATTTCAGTAAATAGACACTGAACCAAGCGGTATATATGATTATGTCCTGTGAGTGGTCAAAGCATGTTGCCGCTAAAGAATCAGAGGTTGATAGCTTCGGATCGTTGGTGGTCCCTTCCTCGCCGCCATCAACTCGAAGTTGGAGTAGACACGGAAAGAGTAGCGATCCTGTTTCTCCCACCGCTTGTAATACCGTATGCACTAGCTCAAATGTTAGATAAAGTGTTCGCTCAATGAAGCGGGTCTTTGCATACTTTCGCTATCGGTGAGAGTGTACCCTAAGCTGGGGAGCTCAATGGCTGCATCCATAAGCGCCTTGACGGGAGGGTGGGCGAGGGGATCGCCTTTTTCCAACCTATACTGCAAATCTCGGAGATCTGATAACAAGAGACGTACGTACTTTCCGCGGGCATCCCGTAGTGCATCTGCCACGTCCCCTGGCAGTGCTTCAAGGTGAGGCCACAATACCACTAAAGATGACTTAATCAACTGTAGAGGGCCCAAGTTGCTTTTCAAAGATGGGATATTTGAGAGGTTGTCGAGCAGGCTCTCTGAAAATGATTTGAGGTACCGGTGACTGCGTTCTTGGTCCTTGTTGAGCAACAAGTGTCTTCAAAATTAGCCCGAATACCAACTACGATTTGACTAGGGTGCGGTTACCCCAAATTCTTTTTGACAATGCCTTTAAAGCCACAGAATGCTAATGTAGTGGGACGTGAGCCGGACTGTCCGATAATCTCAGAAAGGTGCCATATCGCTTTGGGGTTATTAGCCTATAATAATTAGCAGGGGGGATTGTACTCGGGCCCTTCAGTGACATACAAGCGTTGCGGAAGCATTGGGGACATCCATGAATTTGAGGATCAAGCTTATCTGATCATTTAAGGAGTCATTCGATACCTTGTGCTCCGCCTGGGTGTGGAAAAGAGTACTAAGTAAAATATCTAAGATGCGCTCTCTTTGACCACGCCGAAATACCTCTAGAGGTAGTTTCGAGAGGTTTAGGACCGCTAGTGCCTTTATATCGCTACACTCGGCGCTCAGAGCGGGGGTACCCGACTTCTTCGCATCTAGGAACTCCGAAAGAGCTCCAATGATTTCGTCTGACAGGGGGTTAGTAGCGCATTTACACTTTTGGGTGTGGTAGTACCTTTGAGCTTTGCATGAAGGAGCAGATTCTCATTACTCAATAGGCCATCCCAGATCCGTGCGAAAGATAGTTGGCAAGTCTGTGGCGTATGTTTCCAATTCTGGTGGGTCAAACTGGCTAGCTCGTAAAGAAGCCTGAAAAGACGCACCCGTGCTGCCGAAGTGATTTGTCTGAATGTACGCATCAAAATTCAAGCTTTCATTCGGGGACCCAAGCCAACTTACAACAAGGCCTCTGGACAATATACCGCTAGCCGGGCGGTGAGAGCTACTCCAAGGACTTGCTCCCCGGCCACGCTCTGTGGTTTTCCATCCCACACTGCAATTTCGAACCCCGTGCTGGCGACTAACTGGGATAGGCATTGCACTAGGAGATCAACGCTATGATCGAGTACGTCCGATGTGACAGCCCTAGCGCTTTGCTCCGTTCGAGCAGCTGGGATGGAGCATTGCACCCGAGCCATGTGCAGGATGAAATCGAATGCTAGGAGCGCTTCGAGATAGCGTTGCGGATTTCTCCCCTGCCGTTCGGTGCCTGGAAGGCCCCGTTTTAGGGAAGAGTGTGCACTTTCTAGGGCGGACTGGAGCAATGAATGCACACCATGGCCTGTCAATTTAGAAGTGTCTGGAGGCGGGCTGGCATTTAGGCTCAACCCAGGCGGTGTGGTCGCTATCGCGGCTTTCCAGAACTCCTGAATACGTGACAAAACCCTCCAAATGCGCCAACGATGCGGCTTTAAGCGCGAGGTAGAGGAGGCTAACTGGAGCAAAGCGCCGTATACCGATCGTGTATTTTCCTCCACCAAATCAAGGATGGCAACTCCATCTTGATTGAAGCCGTGGATAATAGCGTCTAAGGTAACTAAACTAATAAATGTCTTGATGTTCTGTTCGGGATCAGAGATTCTACCCAGGGAACGCCCTATGTTGAGCTGAGAAAACCCTAAAATCTCTTTGATCTGTTCCAGAGTCAAGGATTTGACTAGCAAGCATCCAATATTCGTTACGAGATCTTCATCCTCCCACAAGGAGAATCTGGTGGCGTCTAATGCGTCATCAGAACCAGAGCTTACCCTTACTCGCTCGACTTTTTCGAGTCCCTTTTGCCAGTGCGAAATGAATCCGGTTATATGAGTCCTAGTAAAAGTCTGTAGTAGGCGCAGAAGTATAGTCCTTGCGATACTGGAATTGTTGTCTGCATCTCCCTTAGTAGACTTTGGGATGGCGAGGTTGGCTATCTGAGCTAGGAGCGGATCTAACAACTTGGTGTCGGTTCTACCGGAAGCATATATGATATCTTCATCTAGCTTCGATATTTTCTCTAGTAGTTTCCATCTTATCTCCTTATTTGCCCCAGAAAATAAATTTGAGTAGTTGGTAGCCATTGACTTCAGGACCTCGGAACTAAGCGATATATCACTCCGAATTGCTGTGTCTAACATCCGCTCCAACAGATCTATTTTACCTGGTTGTATTTCAGTGGTTGTGGATGGCGATATTGCTAGACCAATAGATCCAGCAAGTGTGGTGAATACTTCTTCCACCCAGAGTATGTCTCTGGTTCTTCTCTTTATCCCACTGTAAGTTGAAGATCTGATTGCGATCTCGAAAAGTAAAGTAATCGCCCCCGAAATGATGGACCAGGAACCTTCACCGGAACCAGTATACCCGGGCGTCTTGTAAATATCAGAGATTTCGAGCCGCAGGGGTTCTAGAAAATTGGCTAGCAGTGAGTTTGTTGGTATGCCGGCCTCCTTGTGGGCTATGGCCGAAGTGACACTGGGGCTAGAGAATGAAACCCGAGTCGGCAATAAGATATGACGAACTAGCAATGACTCAATAGAGCTAATCCCGTCGGTGACCATCTTGCTTTTATTGGGAGTGTTCATGAATTTCGATAACAACCGTAAAGCGGGGACGAGGCAGTGAGCAGAGAAGACCTAACATTTCTTTTTAGAGGGAATGTATCATCACTTAACGGCTGTATTGGGCGACGAACCTTGCTCACGTGATCGGGTCCATCACCCCATTCGAGGGACCGGTTTTGCCAGATCTGAACCAGTGGGTTAAAGCAGGAGTTGCTTGTGTGAATGTAATAACCATCAAAATTCCCCTCTGACGAACTGGTGACCATATTTACTATTCTGAACCAGTTACCTAGAATCCTCGAGGCGACGTCCGGATTTCCCCGTAACGCCGCTTTCATATGCACTTGATCGTAATCGGTGGTCTCAAACTCCTTACATTCCGCGTCTAGTGCGTATACTGTGGACGAGGCGAAGATGGATTCAAGGGCCAATAGGATCGAGGAGAGCAAACTTCCGATGTGCGAATCGCATCTCTGCCGTCCTACTGGTAGTCCGTGTATCTTAGTTGACGGAAACTGCCTCTTCCGTTTCCTTGAGCTTGGAACGGGAACTGAAATTGGGCACCCTGTGATTGTAGCGCTCGATCCAGATACTTCAGAGCTATTTCTCCGATTGTCACTTGTATTAGGGTACTGGCCTACTGCCCCCTCCTGTACTGCCGTCTTTCCGGTGCCGTAGCCGGGTTGCTCTTCGTCAATTGCATCAAGCAGGGTTGAGTCAAGCGCCTGCAAGAACTTGTGAGCACTCAAGAGAATGGCCGTGGTTGCCACAGGTAATCTCTGAATTAGGTAGCCCACGAGGTGCCATGACCGTGGGTCTAGCCGCGCACTGGAGAAGAGAAAAGGCGTTAGTGGAGATGTATCATAAAATGAGATTTGAGATAACTTGCCCGGAATCCGAATCTTTGGAGCCTTCAAGCGCACCCAAAAGCCAGCGTAAAACAGCTTCTTCCCTTGTGCTGAAAGTAGCCTTTGCACATCTAGGTTCTTCGATCTTATGCCATGATGTTGTGCCATCCAATCCGAGAATTTGATAAGCTGTGCATATCTTTTCTGAGAAACCCCCAAACCCTCTATCTAGTACCGTGGTATCAAGGTTTGGTTTGTCGGTGGAACGAGACTAGCTCAGAGATTTAGCAGAATCCCACTAAATGTAAGTGGGGTGGATTACCAAGTTGATACGGATCATCCTGGCATTATCGAACCGGCATTGTTGAGATTGGTGTCGAATTGATAATACTAACTTTAAGCCAAGTCTAGATTTTTCGAGTTCGCTGATTGGCCACAGCGAAAGCCGAAGGTCAAGTTTATGAGCCGAGAAACCTCGACAAGTCCTGGTAACCGCAACGCAAGGAAATTCACCTCAATATCCTTTCTTTACCCTTTTGACTAACGTGTGTTAGATGGGTGAGTACCGCATAGGTTATTAAATCCTAGATGTAATTGGTTCTGACGGGTGTGCTTAGTCAATCGAACCATGTCGAGCTCATCGACACAAACTTCCGTCACTGAGAGTGATATGACACGAGCAACCAAACCAGTCAGCGAAGCTCTACTGAATGAAAAGGTACAATGAATGCTTTTCTTCTTATCCCCTTGTCTGTCTGCTAGCATGGAAGTCTAGCTATAAAGTACAGATACTTAACCCTACCTGAAATAGTCTTGAGTTCGCATTAGCGTCGAGTTCTTTTTTTTACTAAACTTGGATTGTCATAGTGGGACCACTGTCTCTCATCTCTGCTTATCCGGTCATCTCTCGGTCTCTCCTTCGGCGTTGTCTTTTCAGTCCTCCTATTTAAGCGGAGGGCGTGGCCCGCATGGGTTGGGTTGGGATTTGGGGCCGGTAGGGCATTTGAAGAATGTGACAGCCACTTCAAACGAGGCGCTGGAGGGGATGTAGAGGAGAACATTCGGGCAGCGAGGCCGTAGGGTGTGCGCTGAACGGAATAAAGCCAAAACCTAGATTTAGGATAGGTCATTGATGCAAAGACGGTCGTACACAAGTAGCTCGACTTGCTCCGGGAGTATCTTAGCGAGTCGTGGGAACATAACTGATTATGCTCTGCAACTATTCGAAGTCTAATGGGTATAAGGTCGAAGTTGAGGATGAGAAGTGAGCAAATCTGACTTGGCTGCCTTTGCTACGTTTACAAGTATATTCAGACTCCGTTTCAGTCGAATGGTTCATGTAACCCCTGTACGCTAGCGGTTTGACCTCGCGCAAGAACATTAAATCAACATTTATAAGCCACCAGACTTCGCCGTGTCCCTACTAGGAGCATGTAAAGACTAATCCAACTACACCTGAAACGCATCCTTGCCGTTGTACGCCGATGTCCGTAATAACCGTAGCGCCTACTTCTAGGCGTGATTGGAATCCCCCAACGCAGCCACATTCCCACCAGCATCTTATCTCTCTCCTAGGTGAAGTGTGTAAACAGCTTGAAAATCCGTGCGAAAAATCGCCGCTCTTAATATTTGTGGCGGCAATCAATTTTTCTCCCGGCAAAATCTTCAAAAACCTGAACTACCCATGGCCGAAGGGATATAGGTAAAAGGTACCGTGCCTTCGATACCGTTGTCAAATTGTTTGGTTGGATCACTCTCCTGAGTCGCTCGACCGTTAGCACCATTGGTCATGAGACCACCACTCAGATCCGCTGAAAAACCGGCAAGCTCAACACCATCATGCCCACCATGAGTCAAACACCCAATGCAGGTACATCCTTCGCCACAAAGGCAACCATCTTTTTCTTCTGTACATCCTCCGATTGGATAGTCCACATGAAAATATGCTGAAGGAGATATTGATTCTTCTTCGTCGTTTTCAATATCACTTTCTCCGACTTTGGGCCATGGTGGCTGGGATGCCAAATTTGTAGGTGACCGGGGAGCCACCGAAGTCGTGGGTGATTCTTTAGATGATGGCAAAGGCGGCCATGTGATAGCCTGAGGAGGCAGGTCCGCGATTGTGTCATATAGGCCTACACATGACCGAGACGACTCTTGAAGTTGGGTGCTGATGTTTTTATTACCGCAGCATCCACTGTTTCTCATAGGCGCCAAAGCCGTGGGTGGCTGACCTCCATAGTGGGCTTGTATGTGACCTCTGGAACCGTTCTGTCCGATCTCGGCTCCCACAATGTCCCTAAGCGACCGTACAAAGTTCATGGTTCTGTTGTTGTACGGGTGGGCAGCGCATCCAAGGCAGTCACAGTCGCTACCGCAACTGCAGTTATGTGCTGTCATCTGAATAGAACCTGTAGGTGTAGGCGCAATCTCTCTAAAATGCCCGGTAGGCGTAGACTGTGAAACTGATTGCGCAAAGAAATGGGGATTTGAGCGAAGAAAAGCTAATTCTTGTGGCGTCAAGGGGTTTTGGAAAGTGCTATACGGTGGAGGGAAGGTATACATTGTTGCGGCTGGTGGTTGCTGGAAGACTGGTTGGTGATACGGAAAAAAGGGAAATACACCCGAGTGGTAAGCGATCTGCTGTAAGTCTCGCGCCTGAATAGCTAATTGCGATTTATCGATGTTGTATTGCCGAGATGTATATTGAAGGGTCCCAGGTTCGCTATGGTAAGGGGCATGCTGTTGACTCGGGGAACCAGCACTATAAGGGGGCCCTGGTTGTTGAATCGGAGGAGACCTAGCATTTGGAGCCGGACCACAACATCTGCCGTTCCGCTTCTGGTCTGTTTGGAGGCTTCCTACTCTCTCACCAAGACCAGAATGCTCATACCTTCGCAACTCTTCTTCCATACTGGTACCGACGCCCCCGCAAACTTCTGTCCCAATTTGTTGACGTGACTTTTGCTCTTGCTGGTCAGAGTTAGAAGACGTTTGGTTTGGTGAAGCTTTGGCTTCGGGAGAGGGCCCAAGAAGAGGCGTGGTCGCTGTTGGCGAGTCGTTAGAAGGGCCTCGTGAAGAGTTCGCAGTGGGCGATGGTTGGCTGGAACCCAGGTTGTGGGGGGTGGGGGGGACTTATTCCTTTGTTAATATAAGATCAAGTTGTCGAATTTGTGAACCTACAAGTGCCTGGACCTGTTTGAATGGATCCCGAGGTGGGTGGTGAGGCAGACAGAGGAGCCAAAGCCCCATTCGTCTTCGACGAACCGAGATGGTCTTGAGTTTTCGGCAAAATACTCAAACCATTCTTTTGTTCCCCACTTAACGCATCTACAACAGAAAGGGAGACGGAATTTGATCTTCGTCGCTTCGGCTTTTGTATCCGGCCAGACTGTGAAATCCCTGGGGGCGGTAACAGTGCGGGTAGGTGCTGCTCCTGATGACCATGAATGTAACCAGCCGGCGGAAAGGGGGCATTAGCGTTTTCAGGTACACTAGGGGTGGACGGTCCGCAGGCACAAGTGGAGACTGCGACGGATTAACACAGGATCATTGCCAATTGGTGTCTGTAGGACCCCAGTCATGGATATGTCCACAGCTTTGTACCTTTTGGGATAGCAACCCTCACTCCACCGCAATTGCAATCCCCCACCGAATGAGGACAACTGCTCAGAGGCCGACCAGGCTTTCGAACTCGTATTAAAATCCTATCACCGTGGGTACATTTCGACGAGCGATGGCCCCGCATACATGGCTCACTATATGCCAACGACCAATAGTGTAAGCATAATTCCACACAAGACAACATGGAAGAGAACAGGAAGCAAGGCGAATGAATTTGCCTTGGACCCTACCAAGCGTATTTCACCCCATTTATAACCGGCATTTCAGCAAACTATGACAGCTAGAAATACCGAATTAATATATGAGGTGGTGAGAGGCCTAATTCTTGATAGTTGGCCGCCGCTCTGTGCACCAAGAAAACGGATTAGATAATTCTTCCATCTGAATTGCAGGCGATTCGGGACACGTATTTATGCTTTACCGGTCTTAGGGGCGATATTGGACATAGTGTACTTACCTGACTAATCTCAAGTAGATACAGATATTTCGATGGTTTCGATGCGCCCGCCTAGTGATCTCTCGGTTGATCTCGAGTTACGCATATACCGGGATAGTAGCCCGACCGACTGAAACGATGTAGGGTCTGGGATATCCTTTCCTTTGGTCCCGCAGACTGGAAAAACGTGGCGATGGAGGGGCTGAGGATCGAAGGGAGTGAGTTCGTCGTTTGCAAAAGCAACTTGCGGCGCTTGTTGATAAGTTTGATATGCAGCTGAGCAAGTTTCACGCCACATTGGGCTCAAAGTCGCAGTGGCGTGCGACAATGAACCCTGGTCTGCACTAGCAAACATCGAGCCGTTACGCTAAGCCCGTTCAAGATCCAGCTGTTAACTTGATGGGTGATCAATCACCTACATGCAATACAAGAGCAAGCACCACGGTAATTTTAAACGAGAGTAACTACAAAATCTGAGCACTCTAGTATAAGGCTTTGCTTTACCTAAATCTAGTCATACTTGTATACGAGCGTACCCTTCACTAACCGTGGAGCCTAAGCTTAAAGCTTCAGCAGTCACTGTAACTGAACATGAACAGTTGATAGTGCCATTACTGGTAGAGTTTCTCTCATGGACATAGGTCTATGATAATGACCAAGTGAACACCTTAACAGCCTACGTAATCTTATAAGCCCCTGGAGTTCTTGGCAATGAAAAACACAAACTCCTAAAATTACCGCGACCCATGGACTGTGACAATAATAATGCCACCAGGTGACAGCCTCCGTGATGAGAACGCAACTAGGCATGAACGTAGCATTTTCTCAGTTCCTGCACCGATAAAAAGTCTTTTTGATCGTTTCCCCTTACTTTCGTATCCACCCAATGAACCTCCAAGACGGACACCACGAAGGTCCCTTCTACCGACATTGTACATATTCACGACCGATAGGGAGGCTAGGTATGGGCGACCATCCTTTAACCCGAATTGTCTCAAGTGGCAGGTGAGTTAAGCCGAGTGTTCTAGCTGAGGAATCCTCGCTGAATACAAAAGAGCTACAGACTTATCTCAAACTGTGTGGTATCGAGTTCTGCACAGTCCCTTCTAATAATCACTCCTCGCCCACTGGGTCGCTGCCTTTCCTTCTTCCATCCACACCACAAACCGTACTCCTGCCTGGAGATCCGCTGCCGATAGTGTCGAACAAACTTGAAAAATGGGCTCGCGACCAAAGCTCTCGATCTCAAACGGAGAATCAGACTGATATGAGATATGACGCCTACCTGTCCCTGATCGAAAACCAAATTCGCTGTGCATGGGTTCGTCGTGTGTCTAGCATAACCACTAGACGAGTGAAGTGCTGATAAGGCTCTAGCTCTACGCCCTCTACCTGGAGCCATACAACTCTGTTTACGTTGCGCGACGGCTTTACGTCGAATCATCGTCGAGTAATACTCTAGTCTTGAAGCTCCTGTCATATCAATTGCACAATGCGGCAGAATCGGAGCTTGTGAAAAATTCCTCTAGCATTGACGTGGAAAGTTTGTACGCCGAGGCAGAATGGGCCATGGAAGCATTGTCGACAGTTCTTGCATCGAACAAGTGGTTCTTTGGTAAACCTACTCCGGGTTTCCTGGATGCAAGTGTATTCGCTTATACGCACCTACTACTTGATAGCAACATGGGCTGGAGGGAGGATCGTTTAGTCAAATCTGTTCAAAAGTGGGAGAATCTGGTGCAGCATCGCGAGAGAATATTGGAAAAGTATTCAGACCCTCAATATGCTCAACCACTCTGAAGCGAGTGTTAGATTAGTCAACTGTATACTAGGCTCACTCATCAATCTCCGGTACGCAGTCTTCGGTATTTCACCTTTAATTGGTCCTGTGAAGAAAACAAGCCGTCCGTCTTGACAGCTTCTCCAAGCAGATGTCCATTTTCTCGACCGTATTGCACTTTTGCGTCCATATGGTCCTCTGCACAAGCGATCGCTCGCCGGTATTCATCAACAGAAGGTTCTTCCTTTGAACTCGCTCAAATGTTCAGAATTTGCCCTTTATTATTGCTTGAGCTTGTTGACTGAATGTCGGATGCCACGTCGATCAGATCTCTTCATATCCGGAAGCTTAAAATATTTCCAAACCGGGAGATGCGTCTACCCTGCCATGCAATGCAGCGAAAGAAGCAACGCAAAGATATTACGAACAATGGAAAGTAGCCGCCGCGACTATTATGCGATCGTTCCGATTGTTCCGAACGGTGCACTTTCTCTCAAATCTTCCACCAAATCTTCAACGTTGTTCAGATATCTTCCTAGCAAAGCCTGCTTTTCCTCAGTAGTTTTGGTCTTCGAGCGCCTATCGCCATCCCACGAATTACTTGAGTTACCCCTGCCGAACGCGCCCGCAAGCTTAGACGGGCTTCGTTGTAGCGCAATAACTGGATGGCCGGCTGATGACAGGCCCGGAGTCTCGGGCATGAGATAGAAGTATAGGAATTCCACAAGCTTTAACTTAACTTCGCGGCTGGTGGAGCGCAGTTTGAAAAGGCTGCTGACAGTTAATAACCCGTCAAGTTCCTCGAATGTGCGAGTGTTCAGTGGGTGGTCGAGAAGGGCGCACACGAGTGTCAGGAGGGTGGTACATTGGATGGCAGGGCAATTCCCGTCATCGAGAAGATCTAGAAAGAGCTGATGTGGAGCTGTAAGTATCTCATTTTGGGTTATGGGGCAAGACGTTAAAGAGGCGGACGTACGTTCATGTAGATTTCACGGGCAAAGAGAGCACGAGAAGGAGGGTGCAAGAGGAGAATCCCTTGAATCAGATCGAGTGTAGAGAGGATAAGTAGATCGTTCTGTCCATCTAAGCAAAGATCAAGAATTAGTTTACGAGTATTCGAGGGGAGTCTCAACAATGGCTCACTGCTTCCTCTTCCTAGAAGACGTTCTAGACATGCAATTAACCGAATCGCCACTACCACATCCGCCGATGGTATGTTAGCATATAGTCTCAAATCTGAATGTGCACCGGCGTTGAGCGCCAGTAATCTGGAGGGCCCTACAGTTACACCCAAAACCTTCCTGCAGCTTGAAGAATTCTCTGAACGCCGGATCTTCCTTTAGGCAAGCCAATTCCTTTGGTGTAGCTAATGCGCTGCCAGGTGCGATAACTGATCTGCGCTTCTCTGCTGGTGTTGACTTCTGTCTGGAGAGACAGATTTGTGCTAACAGGCCCTCGACCTGGCGCAGACCCTTGCGGATTTTTGCCCCGTCGTAGGAGGACAGATTATCGAAGGCGAGAGAGAGAAGAGCTTCCATCAGGAGATCTTAGGGCTAGTGTTGAGTAGATTTTATGGGACTGTGGGAAAGGTATCCTGTAGACGATGCGTCTTGTCACAGACATATGTGGGACTATTTGACACAACAAACTCGGTTGCCACAGTAATAACAACACCATGGCACTTCATCATCACCAAGAAACCTTAGATTTTGCGCAACGCTCTAATACTTTTGTGAGATTTGATAATATATGTATTACTATGATAATGATGGTATTTATTTGGAAGTTGACTGATACAGAGTGACTCTGCGCTTGAGGTAATGATCACATGTGTCGGAGGGGGTTTGCACGCGCCGGCTTACATAGGCAACCAACCTAATCTGCTTCCCTCGATAAGCTGGACTGCATGAATTCCAACCCCATAATGGGCCGAAGCTCAATGCCATCCAACGTTTTGACTTCCTCGACCCTCTCATCCCGAAGAAGGCGACAAAAATAACTCTGCCGCTAT
The DNA here is from genome assembly GCA_020080175.1 of Glutinoglossum americanum. NCBI lineage: Eukaryota > Fungi > Ascomycota > Geoglossomycetes > Geoglossales > Geoglossaceae > Glutinoglossum > Glutinoglossum americanum. The sequence goes on from JAGHQL010000151.1 coordinate 13,641, forward strand.
CCATAAGTATTTCCGACTGTTGTCGAAGCGCCTCCCTGTCATCGCGACTTTTCTCTAGGCCCCCGCGACCCTCCACTTGTGGCTGTGCCTAAACGCATCGAGTGTATATAATTTACCACTACCCAATAGAGCCGGCCTTTGAATTTCACTAGAGGAGTCATGGTGCTGGAAACCCTCCGTTCTCCCAACCTCATCCCACCTAGAAGCAGTTCTGTCAACCAGTCCACCCCAAAACCCATCCCAGACTTAGACCTGTCGTCTAGGAAACGGAGACATACCGTAAATTTCAGCAGCACAATGTCCTCTTATCCAGGGCTATCGAGACTTGCTGAGGACAGCGAGGTCCGCCAGAGCGGACCAACATGGTCCGCAGAAAAAGAGAAGGTGCCACACCCCTCACAGTCATCTGTTATCTTGCTATCTCCATTCCCCGAAAATGCCCATCAAAGCCCGCATTTCCGCTCCTCATTGCTGACGGGTGAAAGATACTTTTTGGACCTTTTGATTACCTGTTTGAACACCCCGGAAAAGACATCCGCAGTCAGTTGATTACAGCCTTCAATGCTTGGCTCAAGGTCCCTGAGGAGAGTTTGAAGGTGATTACAAAGGTGGTTGGAATGCTTCACACTGCCTCTCTATTGTGCGTATGACTTCAGTTTGGGCTCGTGGTTTAGCTTCCCATCGGCCGAGCCCATCCCCTCCTTAGAACATCAGACGGCTAACGTCTGTGTATCTTATAGAGTAGATGATGTGGAAGACTCATCCCTCCTCCGCCGTGGTATTCCTGTAGCACACAACATTTTCGGCACAGCCCAAACAATTAACTCAGCCAATTACGTCTACTTCTGCGCGCTAGGGGAGCTTCGAAAACTTAAGAGCCATGTCGCAATTGACATATACACTGACGAGCTTTTAAACCTTCACAGGGGCCAGGGCATGGATTTGTTTTGGAGAGATACATTGACCTGCCCTACGGAAGCGGATTATTTGGAGATGGTGGGGAACAAAACTGGCGGGTTGTTCAGATTAGCGGTTAAGTTGATGCAGGCAGAGAGTAAATGCAAGAAGTGAGTTAAACTCAACATTCCCCTTCTCTTCGCTTAATGCTCACTGACTGCGACCTACCGCAGAGATTGTGTTCCATTGGTGAATCTTATAGGCTTAATCTTTCAAATACGGGACGACTATCTCAATCTCAATTCGACCACCTACACAAAGAATAAGGGCCTCTGTGAAGATCTGACAGAAGGCAAATTTTCTTTCCCGATCATTCACTCTATCCGTTCGGACCCACAGAATTTGCAACTATTGAATATTCTCAAGCAGAGAAGCACTGAAGAGGAGGTCAAGCGCTATGCGGTATCATACATGGAAAGGACGGGAAGTTTTAAGTACTGCCGTAAAGTCTTAGAGGAGTTGGTGGAGAAAGCGGGTAATCTGGTGGAGGAAATGGATGAAGGCAAGGGGGAGGGCGCCGGGGTATCAGCGATCCTTGATTTAATGAAGGCGAATTAGGGGCCTCTCAGAACACAAAAAGGATATCTCAAGTATATGCCGTCTATTTCCTCTTTGGTGTCTGGGAGGTTGCGATATTTAGGGCACGTCACGGGATCTCCGGATGGTTCGTGTATGGCGTCGAAGATACCGACGAATGACTGAGGTCCAATCTACGTCTCCAAGCATCTCTATATTTTAATAGAATAATTGTTAAAGGAGTCTATGTATAACCTACTAATCGCTAGACCTCACCGCTATCAGCCCTAGCATCTGTTCTCCTAGTCCTTCGTCCCTGCCCTCCCCTTTCGTAATCTGCTCTACCGCCTTGATAAGATCATAACAAATCCTGTCACCGACCACACTATCTCTTTTGTACTCTGGATGCTCTCTGACAAAGTCCCTTATCCACTTTGCGCCTGTCCATAGTTTCCCAGAAGCCCGCTTCCGTATTAGGCTCAAATACCTAGCCAATTCACAGCGAGTCTCCACATCCACATTCATGGAGTTGAGATAGTTCTCCACAAGGGGGATGAGCCCTGGAAAGCTGGTTCCATCGCCTACTTTCTGTTGACCGTTGATGATCTCATCAATACTCATTAGTTCGTATTCATCTCCAACAGGACTAAAAGGGCTTGGTGGTCGGCTGGAGCCTTGCCCCGGAGAGGAGGCGCCAGAAGCACCGCTGGCAAAAGCTCTTAGAGGCCGCGAAGGAAATGGGTTCTTGCGGAAGTAGAACTTCTGTGTGAGGACTGCATCGCGGACATGAGCGATGTCCATATTTTCGGTGACTTTTGTAATTGGAATGTAAAAGTTCAAGTCGAAGCTAAGGATCGCTCTTGTGATGAGAACAATGAAAATCGAAAAAGCAGTGTTCTCAAAATCGGTCATCTGGATCTCCATTGGACGGAATTCGACTCGCCAACCCGTAGACTCGTCGTGTGGCGGAGGTTTGAAACGTATATGTTGCCAATTAGTTGACTGCAAGTTCTCAAAGTGATCCGTCTTTTCCAAATCCAACTGCCTAAGATCCTCGCTAAAGACTACGAGCGGATCCCTAATGAATAAGTGCGCGAAATGTGTGGCTAGCAGGTCATCCATACCACCGTTGAGTAGTTTTTGTTTAATGTCTCGGTCGATGATTAGATTGGGATCCAAGTACTCCTTTCGTAGCCTAGGGTCTTCCGCAATATATGTTGAGTTCGATGCGTATCTTGATTTAGGTATTCTCCATCGGTCGTTCTTCAGGGGCTATCACCAAAGTCAGTGCTTTCAGAAAACATAGCCTACTTTCCAGACTCACTCTTTCCCCAAGCTCTTCGGTGGTCCGATCATCAACAGCAGCGCTGATCTGGTTCCACCGTACATCGGAATCTGCGACGAACCCTTTGTAGAGTGGTGTTGCGGCCGTCAAAGCCAACATGACCGGGCCTAGTGGACTCAGTTGGTCATACAGAGTGCGGCCCTCAGTGATATTTTTGGCCTGAAAGGTAATTTGTAAGCAACAGCTGCCCATGCCAAAGACCATTGCGTCCATATAGATGCAATTCTTCTTCACTGCTCCATTGCGAACATCATCATCTTCTGGATATCGGTGGAGATCGTAATCAACTGTAGGATCCCTAAAAGGCCATGGAGTGTTTTCGTCACGGTAGATTGGAACGTTGATTTCGACCTTTCGGCCTCTCCGCGAACGGATATTTGCTGCAAGTGTGGGGAAACGAATATGGGGGTTGGCAACCTCGTCGGGCACAAACTGGGAGCGGAGCTTGTCCCCGGTCGGTGGGTAATACGGGTCAGTGAAGACGCCCTTGGTTCCTAACCGGGGAAAAGTCGTCAGGGTGATTGGAAACTCGTTGGGTGCCATATGATCCTTAGCGATACGCCGTCTTTTCCTCAGTCAGCTCCGGAGTTCACCATGGTGAGCGAGAGAGGGACGAACCGCCATCTCATATTTGGCTCAACATCGAGGAGGTCTTTAAAGCCGATTCCCCAGGGTTTCCCAGGGGTGGCTTCCAACATAAAACGCCCAAACTCCGGGTGAAAGACCGGCAGCTGCTCGGCATTTCTACCGGAATCTCCATCAGCAAAGCCGCATTTCAAAGCCGCCTAGCTACTCCTTGGAGATTAGAGACATACCTAGGATTCCTCTTCAACTCATCGTCTTTTGCCAATGTGGAGAGGATATCTGTTTGTCTTAGTGACAAGTTTACCCTCCTATTCTTGTCGTCGTATGCCACAACTAGGTATTCGACCTATGACTAATTAATCCCGAAGCAAGAAGGATAGCGGGGCCCTGTCTACTTCATCACCCCATCGGAGCGCATCATGCTCCTTCCACTTTGCCCTCCCCCATATTGCTAGCAATTGCTGACCGGTGTTAGTTTCTAAGCCAACACTGTCAAGATTTCAACACACCTCTATTCCCCATTCACGCACATGGTCAGCATTCCTTTTTGCATCTTCCCACTCTAGAGGGGTCCCAAGAGCCCTATGTGCCTCATAGTTAGTGTATGCGAGTCCTGAATAACTTCTTGTGGAGAGAAAGTATATACAAAAGCCCCATAGCAAAGACGTTGAATCTGATGTGGAAAAATTAAAAACCAGACTGCCTAGGAAAGGGTTCGGGATAGTCTCGATAACTATTTTGCCTAGTGCTACCGCAGGCGTCGATCAGCGTGGCCTCAATAATCCGAATCAACAGACCGTAGTTCGGTTTTTAGCCCAGACTTCGGTAGAGAATCTTATGGTAGGCTAAGTGGCATTCACTCTTCTCTATGTAACGCAAGATTCACTTGGTAGTCGGTGAGCGAGACGAGTTTGCGAGCATAGTGGCACAGTGTGCCTTCCTGATGGATAATGCATGATGGCGAAATATCTTAGCGTTCTCACCACCTTGCGGCCCTTCTCGTTTTCCCTTGCTTACGTAGTATGGAATCGGATTTAGCGGGCGGAGTTGCGGGAGTTGCGGGAGTTGCGGGACATGTCATGAGTCGAGGGGTCCGCGAAGTATAATTCACAATGCCAACTCCATCTCGACGACGCTGTAACCCATTGATAACCCAGAATCCGTAATTGACCGGGAGCAATGCCACCGATCGTCCAATCTCCCAAGAACAGAGTCATCCTTGGACTTATGACCATTGGGCCCGACCCCACTGCTGGCGCTAGGATTACCTCCCTTGATGAGTACAACGAAATCCTCGACTACTTTCAATCGCAGGGCTACAATGAAGTGGACACCGCACGCATCTATGTTGGCGGCAGGCAGGAGGAATTCACAGCGCAAGCTAGGTGGAAGGACCGAGGTTTAAAGTTAGCCACGAAGGTCTACCCAACCGAGGCTGGGCTGCATCGACCCGATGTTTTGAAAACTAAATTTCAGGAGAGCCTGACGGCACTGAAGACGGACCAAGTGGATATATTTTATCTTCATGCCGCTGACCGGTCTGTGCCATTTACAGAGACGCTTGAGGCCGTGAATGAATTGCACAAGCAAGGGAAATTCGCCGAATTGGGCTTGAGTAATTTCACCGCTTTCGAAGTTGCGGAGGTGGTAATCACTTGCAAGGAGAGGGGCTGGGTGAGACCGACAATCTATCAAGCTATATACAATGCCATTAGTAAGTGCTCAGTCCTCTTGGTGAATAATTGAATAATTGAATTGGCCGTACTCTAGCTCGTTCTATCGAACCCGAACTTGTTACCGCCTGCCGACGCTACGGCATCGATATTGTAATCTATAACCCTCTCGCTGGCGGATTTTTCAGCGGCAAGTATAAGGCGACAGATGTCCCCGCTGAAGGTCGCTTTGGCGATGGTCGGCTTGGCTCCATGTATCGCAATCGATATTTCAAAGATCCATACTTCGAAGCTCTAAGGATATTAGAGCCCGTTGTTCAAAAGTACAATCTTACTCTATTAGAGATAGCACTACGCTGGGTGGTACACCATTCGATCCTTAAGATTACACAAGAGTCGGGAGGCAATGATGGTGTGATAATTGGCATCAGTAACTTTGAACAGTTGAAGTCAAACTTGATGGATTTAGAGAACGGACCGTTGCCAGAAGCAGTGGTGCAGGCTTTGGATGAGGCATGGAAAATTACGAAACCAGAGGCGCCAAACTACTGGCAGCTAGACCTCCAGTACACTTACGATACTCAAAAGGCGTTGTTTGGGACGAACGTGTAAATTAATCTTTATTATTCAGTGGAAGTACGAGCGAGCAAGTTCGAAGAGGGCAGATTACCTAAGCCTCAAAAAGCGGCCTAATACACACCACATGACGAACCTGCCGCAAAGGTTCGTAATGACCCTCGAAGAGAATTTCTCATCATGGATCCGTTCTCACCTGAAGGAGGTAAAATATCCATGTCCTGTGGCTATATCCTGTAGTTATGAAATTAACTTATTCCTAGAGCTTCTGAACTTACACAATGCCTTCCACCAAGGCCAATATACAACTGTTCTTGAAATTGACACGTCTTCTTTCGCCGCTAGAAATGCGCTCCCAGCGCGCATACTCAAATTGCGTGCTCGTATAGCGCTTGGCCAGGCGGAAGATGTAATTGCGGAATTAGAGGGAGAGAGTGATGTGCCAGATCTTGTGGCGGTGGGGGCACTCGCAGAATATGCAACCGGGAATAAAAGCGAAGCAGTACAGGTGGCTGAAATCCTGGCGGGGACATCGCCAGATAATGCCACTGTCCAGGTTGTAGGGGGCACAATACTGCAGGCTGAGGGGAAAAGCGAGGAGGCACTGGCGTTATTGGGAAAACACCAAGGGAGTCTCGAAGCGTACGTCGACCCACAGGGGGCATGTAATGCACTTGGCGGGATTCCGTTCTAAGAAATCCACTGATGATATCTGACCGCACAGTGTTGCTTTGATTGTTCAGATTCACCTGCAACAGAATCGTACCGATCTTGCTCTAAAGGAAGTCCTGGCTGCTCGGCGATGGGCGCAGGATAGTCTGCTGGTCAATATCGCGGAATCATGGGTTGGCTTAAGAGTGGTGAGTCTGCCTCTTCTGTGTGCATGAAGCTGTATGATCTTCACTTGTGATAACACAAAGGGTTGTATGGTATGTAGGGTGGAGAGAAATACCAGCAAGCTTTCTATGTCTTTGAAGAACTTGCTCAAGCGCCTTCCACCTCAGCTCCCAAAAGCTGCATAGGGCAGGCTGTGGCTGAACTACACCTTGGTAGACTGCCTGAGGCAGAGGCTGCTTTTCAACAGGCACTGGAAAAGAACTCGAAGGACCCGGAAGCAATTGTTAATATGATTGTATTATCAGTTGTTTCTGGCAAGGACACGACAGAGCTGGTCTCGTAAGTTTCTTCCCCAACTTTGTCCGAACCCGCTTGCATGAGTCCGTCTGCGGACACTAACAGTGCAACCGCCATACTACCAGGTCGCTGAAGACCGCTTCGCCCGAGCACCCGTTCCTGCTTGATCTTCAAGAAAAAGAGGCAGTGTTTGACAAAGCAGCAGCAAAATACTCAGCAAAAGTCGCATAATAGCTATAATAGCTTGTCTTAGGGGTAGCATAATGGAATCTATTCTAGTGTTCCGCAGTGCAAAGATCCCTCTGTAATAGGCAAAACGAAGTCAACGGCTGTGAGAGTACCGCCTATGTGATTAGAAGCGGCTGGGATGATAACTAACGTAGATTTTCCACTACGTTCAGCTTGCGTGCAACATCCTATATACTATAAGAGGTAACTCGCTTTCCGTTGGTGTCGGATCTGTCCTAAAAACTACCTACACCTATCCAATTATACTTTCCGCCAAATCTTTACGGGTCAGGACAGGGCATTCCTGTTTTCTAATTCACAACCACTTGCCCCTCCTTCCCAGGATACCCCTTCTACCTGTATGTCGATAATTCCACTACTGCTATTGCTTTATTGTCGTTATTGCTATTAACCTAGAAAGAAGATGCCTACCACTCTCGGCAAACCGGCAAGCCGATTTTGAGTCCACCCATTAGTAGCTTAGACGGGGTACACGTGAGGTCTGTCGGTCTTGGGGCTACGAGAAACATCATCTGGCTTTTCTAATACGTTTCTCTCGTTTATACTTTGTGAGCCGCCGCCGTTCGCAACTCTGGGATGCAGGAAGCACTGGCTTGTAGCTGCCCCTCTCCTATCTTTAGGACCTGTTACGGGACCCCCATGATGGAAGCATCAGTATTGGGGAATACTCTCTCATCACTTGAGCCTCACGGTGTCCTCTAGTGACATTCCGGCTTTTTGCCATAGGCTTCTATTTGTACTCGTTAATTACAGCTCAGGGGGGGTATGTTTTGGGGACTGGGTTTAGAGTTGGCAGACTGGCGTTTCTGTATAGTTTGGCTGGCATTGTGGGAACAGCAAGAACCGTAGTCAGGAGGATGCAAGTGTGATCAATACGTCTATTGTTTTGGGTCGCATTTATTCGCTTCCACAGTGGTGCTTGGTAAAACGCACCCCTCTTTCCCCGCCCCCTATATATTTGAAGATGCACCAATGGGGGGCGAGATCCAAGGATTTTCGCTGCGTGCTTTCTTGGAACCTACTCAATCGGGAATTGCTACTTTTTTAAAGACTTTACTAATAACGCGTCAATTCGTAAGTAGAACGCTCAGATTTTGTTAGCATGTGCAAGGATAGATGTCCGCAACCATTGCTATAACGGATCCGTATGGAGCAGTAGGGGGGTAATGCCGAAGATATCAACACGTCTTAAGGTAATGATTGAAGGTGCGGCTGGACGGTGTGGGCGTTCTAGGTAGCTTGTGAAGAATGGTTTCTCCTCATTCAGCTCAAAAGCCTAGAGTTCGCGCGCGCTTTCATGTGAGATTTACGCGATTATACTGTGATAAGTTGGGCTGTAAAAGAGATCCCAAATTTCTGCTGATCTAAGAAACCTGAGTATGACGAAATATAAATAATTTTCTGGCCCGTGATTGACCGATGTTTGTGGACGAGCAGTTGAGCTAACTAGCAGCAGCCTCTGAAGGGAGAACGAATTCGGCCAATCTCCTCCCGCTTCGACTACTCTTAAGCTTCCACACGTCACTAATTCCCCAAGCGTCATCTTTCACCTTTTTCCCGACTTTTTCCAGCTTCGCACACGATTTTCCCGGCCATCTAGGCGGCTGCCTAGCCATCAAAGAAGGCGGTTGGCCAGCGGCTAAACCTAACTATATATCCCCCTCTTTCGTCACTATGGTCCGTCTTAATCTCCCGCTCTTGAAGAGCAGTCGGTCGAACAGTCGGGCACCAAGTCGTAGTACATCACCGAAGCCAATGGACGATAACAAAAATAGCACACTCGTGCTGAAGACGACGGTCACGAGGGTTAGAATACTTACGAGTTTATCATTTGGGACACTTTCACTGACTTTATGCGGGGTGAATACAGGCGAGAAACTTGGCTGCGAAGGATCGGGGTGGTACCAGCGATCCTGTGTGTTTGTCAACATCCTATGCACGAGCGGGACTATTGATTGACGATCACTAGTATCTCGTCGTGAGTCTTGGTGACTGTCGCTTCATCACTCATGCCGTCAATAAAACTTTAAACCCCGAATGGAACGTATCGTTCGACTTCCCTTTCAACGGGTCTAATATTTTCATCCTTGAGTGCGTGTGCTGGGATAAGGACCGTTTTGGAAAGGTACGCTTTTTGAATGTCTTGAGTTCTTCGTGTTATGACTGGAGGACTGATGGCGTGTTAGGATTATCTCGGAGAGTTTGAAGTGCCTCTATATGACATTTTCACCCACGGCCGAGCCGTTGAGGAGGTAACCATTGCCCACAGATCGCGGAAGATATAAGTATTGATGCTTACTTCAAAAGCCCAAATGGTTTCCTTTGGTATCGAAACGCAAGGGATCCAAAATATCTGGGGAAGTTGAGCTCCAACTTAGCCTTATCGATTCTGCGAATTCCTCTGCGGTGCCGGAAGATATACTTCAAAAGTTTCAGAGTCTGGTTTCGGTCACTCCTGCCACTCCTAGCAACGAAGACGAAGATGCGCTTGAGAGGGAGGAGGGCGGATATGCAGATGAGGATGACGACGACGAGAATGAAGATGAAGAGGAGATTTCCGATGAGACGGACGATCCAACAAAACCAGAAACGGCTGGAAAGAGAAAGAGAAAGCTGCGTTTGAAAAGGCTGAAGAAGAAGAAAATTGGAAGACATTACGAACTATCCAGCAACGTGGTGGGTGTGGTGTTTCTGGAAGTCTCCAGGATCACTGACCTTCCACCGGAACGCAATAGTACGAATTCACCGCTATCTTGGATATTCTGAAGCATGGCCGTGATTCAACTGACAGGGCTATTAGTGACTCGAACTGGGTTCGATATGGACCCTTTCGTGGTTGTTTCGCTGGGGAAGAAGACTTACCGGACCCGAGTCATTCGACATAACCTCAACCCCGTATTCGACGAGAAGATGATCTTCCAAGTGATGCGGCAAGAGCAAAACTATTCCATGAGCTTTTCAGTAGTAGATAGGGACAAACTCTCCGGCAACGACTTTGTCGCGCAGTGTTCCTTAGCCTTACAGGACATCGTCTCTACAGCACCCGAGGCTGACGCTGAGACTGGACTGTACCACTTGCCAGAACCTCAGGATATGCCTAACTTATCTCCCCAATCGAGTCGATCCCGCTTCAAGCTCCCTCTGTCTCGTTCTTCCTCAGCTAGCAGTCTTACTAAGCTCGCAAGGCCAGGGCTTCAGTCAAGGAGCGCTACGGCTTCTCAGTCATACTCTGGATCACAGGTGGAATCTGGTCTACTTACACCACCTGCAGGTGTTCCTGATCCTGCAAGCCAATCGCCCATAGTGCCGGCGAGGGCAACTGACGACAATCCAACCTCCAGTCAAGAAGGCGACAGCGATCTTAAATCTTTTGCAATTCCATTGATACTGAAGAACAAGGATAGGTGGGAAGCCAAGCATAGCCCTGAGCTTGTAATTAAGGCTAAATACGTCCCCTACCCGGCCTTGAGGCAGCAATTCTGGCGCGCCTTGCTAAAGCAGTATGATGCAGATGACAGTGGACGTATTAGCAAAGTTGAGCTCTCAACTATGCTAGACACACTAGGCTCAACTCTCAAAGAATCCACTATAGATGGTTATTTCAAGAGATACGCAGAAGAGAATGAGGATATCAGCTGCATGGAACTATCATTCGACCAGACTGTGATCTGTCTTGAAGACCAACTGGATCAGTCTTCGCAGAAAAGATCCCTTGGCGAATCTATTAAGGCGCACTTACCTAAAGTCCCTAGTTTGTCTACCACGCTTCAAGGGGACGACTCAAAAGACCCTTCCCTTGCCTCTGCAGACTCGCCCTCTGGAACTCCGACAAACAACCTCTCTGAATCATCTGGAGTCCCTACAGCCTCGCAAGATACTCTCGGTAGCATAGGTGAAGAGGGCGATCCGCTTTGTAAGGACGACCTAGGCGATGAGAAAGGAGAAGAACATGTAATTGAGATTACTGAATGTCCAATCTGCCACCAACCAAGGCTCAACAAGAGATCCGATACTGACATAATTACACATATCGCAACATGTGCTAGTCAAGATTGGAGACAGGTCAATAACATTGTCATGGCTGGTTTTGTCACTTCAAGTCAAGCACAGCGCAAGTGGTACTCAAAGGTTATCACGAAGATTTCGTACGGAGGTTACAAGCTTGGGGCAAATTCGGCCAATATTCTTGTTCAGGACAGGATCACCGGTCAGATCAATGAGGAAAGAATGAGTGTATATGTTCGTTTGGGAATCCGGCTTCTATACAAGGGCCTCAAAAGCCGGGAAATGGAGAAGAAGAGGAGTTGGTTTTCCTTCATTCCGTGGTAATCGCTGGTATGCTAACTGAAGTAGTCCGGAAATTATTAAGGTCTCTCAGTGTCAAACAGGGCAAGAAATACGATGACCCTGCGTCTACTCGAGAAATCAACTCGTTCATAGCGTTCCATCAGCTCGATATATCCGAGGTCTTGCTACCTGTGGAGCAGTTTAAGTCTTTCAACGAGTTTTTCTATCGAGCCTTAAAGCCTGAGCAACGCCCATGCTCGGCGCTTGACAACCCAAAGATAATTGTTTCCCCAGCTGATTGCCGTTCCGTAGTATTCAATACGATTGATGATGCCGCCAAGGTATGGATTAAAGGCAGGGAATTTTCAGTCTCCCGTTTGCTTGGGAAGGCGTATCCTGAAGATGCAAAGAGATACGCTGGTGGAGCGTTGGGTATCTTTCGGCTTGCCCCTCAGGACTACCATCGATTCCACATTCCCGTTGACGGAACTCTATGCACTCCAAAAACTATCGAGGGAGAGTACTACACCGTCAATCCGATGGCTATTAGGTCGGCTTTAGATGTATATGGAGAGAATGTGCGTGTCATCTGCCCGATAAACTCGGTCGCGCATGGTCGAGTAATGGTGATTTGCGTTGGGGCAATGATGGTTGGTAGTATAGTCATCACGGCGGTGGAAGGTCAACAAGTTAAACGTGCTGAGGAGCTTGGCTACTTTAAATTTGGTAGTTTGAATTCCGCCAAGATTCAAAGATCAAGACTGACTGTACATAGGTGGGAGTACTATTATTCTACTCTTCGAGCCTGGCACCATGAAATTTGATGAAGACTTGGTGGAAAACTCTAACACCGCATTGGAGACATTGGTGAGTTTTCTGGGTCCAACCTCGGATAGCTTTGCATTGACTATTCTACAGATTCGTGTTGGCATGTCTATCGGTCACAGTCCTGAACAGTCTGCTCATACGCCAGATATGAGGAAAGAGAATGTAACCCAGGAAGAGAAGCAGGATGCTCAGAGACGGATTGGGGGTAGCCTAGCGCCAGTGCTGCCAATCAAGCCAGCTAGTGGAGAGAAAAACGCGTCATTCCCCTCCTGATTTGAGAAAGCGGGAAACCTCTTAACGAAGGAGTAATATATAGCTCAATTGGAACGTCTAGTTGGCTGCAGAGTTGGAAGAGATTAAGCCTTGTAGCTTCCTCAATGGCAATAAAAATCGATATCTCATTGCCTTGTGTCTTGACTGTGGCCGGTTGAATACATTATTCGTAAACTACTCTATGCTGGCATGAAGCCCGGATAACCCGAAGAGGAAAGGCGGCTCTTCTGCTGGCGGCGCGCCAAGACCAAAACATTGCACAACGCCAACCCATCGCGCTCCCACACAAACTTGTCTAATTCCCAAAAACAACCGGGAGTGGGCTACACGACCGCCAATACTAACATCGCATTGCTATAGCCGACAATTACGAGTTAGCTCGAATCGCACGACCGACAGACGGCGGTCTTCGCGCAAGATTGTGTTGGAATTGTCGATACTGAAAGGACCGCGCCCGACTCCCTCATGACCTGCTACGCGACGCGCCAACCACTTCAGACACTGGTGATGGCCACACAACCGCCAGCGAGGAGGAGAAGTGCACGGTTAGCCTTTGGGGAGGATGTATCGTCGAAGGACGTGGAAAACGGTGGTTCTGCTCCGAAGAGGACAAAGCGGGGTGATGATGGTGGGAAGGCCTCCTCGGGGAAGAGCAACGGTATGACGGGGAAGACGGTGAGCCTACCCGGTTACGCATTTAGGGACTTCTACTAATGCAGGAATAGAAACTCGGTAAGGAATATCATGGCTGGCGATATGGATGATATACTGATCATCGATAGCAACCTACGATGAGGAGGATGATGGGTTCGTATTTAGACGAACAAGGTCTACCAAGGTTAAACGAACTCCAGCTCAAGCTGAACCGGTTGAGGTGGAGGCACATCGTCCTGCACCAAAACGGAAAACCTTCTTGACACCAGTAGCTTCAGAAAAAGACCATCGGAGGCCTAAACCAAAGAAATCGCCTGGGGAGGCGAGGGGTGAAACGAAGGAATCGTCAGAAAGAGCTCCGGATGAACCCAAGGCGACGGCTGAGTCTCCGCAGCATATGCGGAACCGGGCTGATCAATCGCGCCGTACGGATGATGACAGCATAGTATTTGCGGGGGAGACCCGGGCGGCGGCAGCAGAGGCGGCCAGAGACACGACCAAGATCCAAATACCATTTGCAGACACGCCTGTCATTAACAGAAACAAGCAACTAAGGCAGCAGCATGGACAGGGACGCAGAAGAAGTAGTGTTGGCCTGAGAGGAAGAAGAGCGAGTTCACTGATTGACAGTGGCTCCACTGGTACGATGCCTCAACTCGCAAACAGCTAGCTAGAAAGTTAGGTAGCTAACATAGCTGTAGCTCCCCCACATTCGGAAGTTGATATCAAAGACTTTTACAAGCACATTTCAGAGGATGGACTATCGGAACCTAGGCGAATGAAACAACTACTGACGTGGTGTGGAACTCGGGCTCTGGGGGAAAAACCGTCATATTCATCTGGTGATGGCAATGCTCGGCTTGCGGGTAAGACCTTTCCGGCTTCTTAGCACCAAATCATTGCTAACTGGTGCGGCACATAGCACGAGTCATTCAAGAAGAGCTACTGAAGGATTTCTCCACCCGCTCGGAGATGTCGGATTGGTTCAATAGAGTAGGTTTACTGTCTTACGCCGATCACTGCTGTGCGATGGGAAGCTAATTCAACCCATAGGAGGATGGCAATTCAGCTGTGATAGTAAAGAAACCGAATCCGCAGAATGCCTCGAATGCAGCTAAAATCCAAGTGTTAGAGGCACAACTCAAGAGGTATGATACCCTTGCTGTGGAAAAGAGGGTAATGCACACAAGCCTAATAGTAATCCTTCCATAGAATTGAGGAAGAGAAGAACGTGTGGCTTGCTATACAGAATGCCGATCCTATGTCACCACCACCATCTTTACCTACCAACCCTGATAAACTCCTCGACACGATCGATTCTGAGGCCCTCGATTCAGAGCAGGTTACGATCCTCGCATTACTTCGAGATGGCAGAGGCACAGCAGCTTCTGCTGAAGACCGGCTGAAGCGGATTGCCTCCACCCTTGAGTTCACAGTAGATCAATTCGCGGACGGGCTGCATAAGCTAGGCCAGTATCACGAGACAGCCGATCGTGTTGCAACCCGGGTGCTAGCCCTCGCAGCGGAGAGATTAGATCAAAGAGAGAGGGCAACGCTGCAGGCGGCGGGGACGGAACATATGCCTCTCCAAGATGTCTTAAGGTCCCTCGCGAGATTAGAACGATGAGGCGATGTAAATGGATAGGCAGGCCAAGTTCGGTCATGCGTCTTAGTGTTGATGCTTTGTGCTCTTTTATGATGATGGCAGTGGCTATTTCGCAATTGCACAATTGCGCCGCTTGACGTCTAGATGGATCGATGACCACAACGAAGCCCCAGACTTTTGATAGTTTGGTGGCGTTGCATTTCTTTTCCCTGCATTTCTTTTTCTTTATTTCCTTTTGGAAAGATTCTTGCTTTCATGGGAAGGGGGCGCTTAGTTCTCCGTGAGCGAGTTTCTGGGAGGGGTGGGATTCCAGAGCCTGCATTGTTGACCATTTGCTAAACTACACTTCATAACGTACTGCAAATATGTATAAAAAAACGCAGAGTAATGCAACACATCACAAAACCACAAAGCCCTTTTTTCATCTCAATTTCCCCTGGCCGGTGGGCTGTGCCTGCCTTTCCTCGGCGGGCCGATTCAATTTCGATTTGGTCGCGGAGCGGATCATGTATGGCAGAGATCCATTGACGGGTTGGGCTGCAAAGCCTATCAGCCCATGATGAAATGTCATCGACGCCACAAGAGGGAGTTTTCTCTGCACTCGGCGGTTTTTTGCGGTGCGTGCGTTGCGATGCGGTGTGCTGGGCATTTCCTTGGGGCGATGATCACAGTCGTCATTCCTCCATCCCATCATGTGGGCCGCAGGAGCCCCTTGCTTTTTGAACTATCAATTGTGTCCTCATCAGGGAAAAGAGGACGTGCGGGTACAGCGGAGCAAGATTAAGTCATCGGGATAATTTGGTAACGGAGGCTTTTAAACGCCTTTCGAATAATGTGGCCAATTTACTTCATTTCCCTCCTCTGGTGAGGACATCTCCGAGATCGCGACGCGAGTACGAAGAGAGCGGCGATGGGGTAGTGGTGTGAGGTATACAAGGATAGCCAGTGTGCGTGCGACTTCCGAATCGATTTTCCATGGCAGCAGCGCTGCTCGAAAATGTTAGCATCTGTGCCTTTGTTGCCAGTTCTCTCTACACTCAAAAGGATGGGGATGTCCACGCGGGCGATCTACGATGTATGCACGTCGCAAACTCTAAATTAGCTCGGCTAGCTCGCAACGTTGCTGAAGACCGACTCCCCTACGAGGGCGCGCACTTGGAGATTGGAGATTACGGGGCGCTGGTGGGGCCTCATCTAGGCCCTCTTGGCTCGCTGGAACCCCTCCCCCCCTTTCCGCTACTGTGCTTTTACCTTGTCCGAGAGTACTATTGCCTTACTTCGTATCTTACACCGGTTCCCAAGCGTGCGCCATGAATCCGCCTCTTGCTGTAGTAGGGTACGTAAGTATGTAGGGCCAGACTGCTGGGTTTTTGTGACCTGACTCGGAGCTTGTTCTCCTCAGCCGTGTGACATGAGGTCCCGACTGAAGAGCGCACTTTCGTCATCCTACAGCGGCCGAGACTCCTCAGATCCTGAGAATTTTCGGGACAAAGTTACGGCGAGAAAATGGAGAGTGATCTGTCATGGTGGTGCTGAGTCAAATCTCCCATAATGGGGATTATTGATGAGGCAAAAACGCCGTGGAATGGAAAAATGCAAGGCCGAGCAGTGGGTAAATTGGAAATGACCATTCCCCGGCCACACGTGAACAAATCCCACCATTGAGGGGTTGCGATGTGTTTGCAATATGCAGACATGGTCTGACAAAGCGATCCTGACGGGCCCAGAAGGAGACACTACTACTTTAGGCACTAGGGCGCGCTACGTCGTACGGAGTCCCATGCACACAATCTCGATTGTTACCGATCCTCCGGGTTGGTCTGAACATACTTCGTAGGGTAACTAAGGAACTAGTAAGCCAGGGAGCGGAACGCGGGTCGAGGGTGCGAAAGCGAAAAGCGAGCGACATGACGGCAGAATGTTCAACAATTACCAGGATTGGGTTTGATGTGGAATGGAAGGGGTGTGAAAAGAATACGCCCTTCGGGGATCTTTTCCTCGGACTGGCACTGCCGAGCCCTGCGCCTCGATCTACTCTGGTCGGCCTTTGTTTGTGAGTCCAGGCCCTGATCGCGATGGGCTCACATCTGGGATCTCGCACAGATCCGAGATCTTTTTTTGGGCGCTATGCGATTGGCAAATCCACCATGTTTCTCCATGTCGATTCCGTTCAAGACACAGACATACTTATCTGACCATACATGTCAGACGCGGCTGCCGCGGCCGGGGTCTGGAGAAAGGATGGATGGAAACGGTCCAATCGTTAAATGACAGCCATAGGAAGATGCCGGTGCATGAACGATGGGAGAGGTTGGGATAGGCTGGCAAGGGTGGGTGGATGGATGATGATCAGATGGGATGATACAAATATGATGGGTGATGCTGCATGCTGGTCTACATTGATTCGTCCCTGCGGTGGAACGCGAGATCGAGCTATTTTGAAGGCGCGAATGAATGTCGGGCTGGTCTCGTGCTTTCGTGTAGCAGCCACAGTATCTAGTACAAGTGAGATGAGTATTGTCGCACGCTAGAGATAACTCGAGGGATACCTCATACGATTATCCCCTTTCCCGTCGGAGGCGGTGGGAAAGGTTAGAATCAGATGGGATACGTCAGAGTATATTGTACACTACAGCCCGCAATTTGCCGCCTTCCGGGCAAGAAATCGCGATGGCTTGCAGGAATCATTTCTGGGGTTTGGAGGATCCGCAGGCATCTCCCAGCATATCTCCAACCGCCCAGTCTAGCAGTTGTGCACGCCAGGTTGAAGAAGTATTGAGCATCGCTACGAGGCAACTCAAGGATAGCTTTGCTGTTTGCGGAAACATCCACTAGGAATCAAAGAAACCAAGTTCCTTTTATCGCGATAATCGCCGGGAGGCCGACCGAGACACGTCGTCGCACGTCCCCTCCACACAAAAGAAACCATGTTCTATTTGCCAAACTAAGGGATGTGTGATTTGGTGTGGAACGCTCTAGGCCCTACGGGTGGCTGATGTCCCACCACAGAGGAGCAATATTGCGTCAGGGCTCCAGCACAAAGGTCTGGCATTTGATACGCTAGCAGAGTTGCGCTGTGACCCTAACCACACTGTTACACGGAGAAAAGTACATTGCACATCTCTTTCAGGCTGTGGTGGGAATTAGCTTGCCCCCACTACATGTCGAGTTGACTGGTGACGGTGTTGTGTGCAGGGACACGTGAAGGGCTGCGGGCGCAATTTTGGATGCAATATGCGGGATTTCCGTGTTTTTCTTCTTGTCCCAGGATGTAGAGCCGATCGAGATATAGCGAGATGGGGCCGACCGATGCACGATTTTGGCAGCGACAAGCTTATTCCAAGGCGAAAGGAGGACTAGACCCTAAATTAAATCACAGTGGCCAACTCTCAGACATGCAGCTGGCCGATGAGTTCCAGATCGGCGGTACTCTAGCTTTGTACTCTACTCTGTCCTCTCAGAAACTTTCCTCCCACGATAGTCCTTCCGTTAGACCAACCACAGGCCCCACTGAAAATTTTAACCTTGGGTTGATACCGCACGACGCTGCGGCATTATCCGTGGCGTACCGAATTATTCCATAGCACGACGGAACTCTGCCTCGAGGGTGGGCTGTCAGTCTGGATCTTCTCCTGTGGCTTGCCCGTTATCATTGCTAGCACCTATGGATCCACGAGCCGTTCCTGTGGGTCCGTGAGACAAGGCTACCGCCCGCTAATTCATGCCCTTTCTCACGCTCTTATTGCCGTCGAGATGCAGCGCTGCGAAGGTGGACACTCTGCTAGCTGACGCAGCCAAGCCTAATAGGGAGGAAACGTAGTGTGCCCCATTCGGGAAATGGAACACAGTCGACTCTCCTCCATCATACGTATAATGACACTAAATAATCAAGATCGGAGCTACAGAGACAGGTCTAGAGTGCGAAGTGAGGTAGCACTGCATTACGTGGGAGTAACTTGACAGCCTGATCGTGTCTCCCAGGCAGAAGATGCCCGGCGAGCAATTTGATCGTTCGACCGTCGCGGTGAACGCAAGCCGTTTGATCTGCCACGTTTGTGTTGACCGTTCTTCTCTCATTCCGGCCCCCCGATCCTACCATTTGCCAGCAACGGCGCCGATGCCGATGCCGATGCGGTTACTTCTCCATACAATATCTGCCCGGTGCCCAGTGCGCTGCATCGCGATCCACTATCAAAAAGAGCTGATACTATCAGCCACGCCGCTTCTTGTCAGGTGCAGTACTTCGTAGCATTAGTCTCCCGAGTGTAGAATGTATAAAACTCTATCTTTGTCATCATGAGATATCCCTGTGTCTAGCAACAGACGCCAAAATGGCGAGCCAAGGCAGGCTAGTTCGACCGAGTAGGTTGACTCACTCGTTCACTCGATGGTGTGCGTTCGTTTTTCGCTGTTCCTTATCCTCTCTCTACATTTTCTCCCTCGACTGCGCCAAGTTTGTGTTTCCTGCAGGGAAACTGGCTATGCACGAGCAGGCAGGGATGTGCACCTCGCTTTGCAAGCCGTGCAGGAGACTTTCTCGAGAGCTCCCAACCCAACGGGATTCCCGTCTGCTGGCTTCCCACCCCCATGTACCTACTTCGTGCATCACTTGGATATCTACAAGTAGCGATGTACATTCGAACACAAGGAATTCAAGTTCGAAGGGGTCACCCTCGTGATGGACAGACAGGGCGATCGATCGCGATTATCATCCTGGGAAACATACCCTACGACGGTAAAAGTTTACCACTAGGCTGGAGTGGTGGGTGGCAGGCTTGGGATGGATCGGTGATCTTATGAGATTTGCCCAAGCTAGATCCGGTGGCTTGCGCAGTTTTGGCATCTTATTTTGTGCCGTGCCTTCCTAGTGTCTTCTGGGAGGCTTCCTTGCGGCGGGCGGATCGAGATTGGAGGAGGTGTGGGATTGGACAGGTCGAAGGCATAGCTAGGCATTTAAGGCTTTTTCCATTAGGTGAGGATGGATAGGATAGGCGGAGGGAAATGGGGGCATCCAGCGGCGCAGCAAGAGTTGGAGTCGAGATGGCTGACGCTGACGGGATTGGCAGCGGATATATGCCCGGGTCGATTTCTCGATCAACCGTCAGGGATCTAGCCTGCACTGTTCGTCTCTAGCCCGCGATCCCCCCTCTTACTCAATCTCACGATCGGCCTTGCCCAAACTCGCTACCATTGCCCGCCGCACCCCGTTGACGCCTCCGAATTTGCTGGCCGATTCCGACCTTCTTCACCTACTCCCGCAGCCTGCTGCACATCCTATACGGGCATTCGTTTTCTCACTTTTCACTCTTCTCACTCGCTCCACCTCCAACAACAGCAGTAACAACAACAATAACGGCAACAACTCGCACGCACATCTCTCACCCTCAGCCGCCTCCACTCCAAGGTTCCACAACCCACTCGCCACCTACTCGCATCGGTCAGCTTATCTGCGGCAAACATTCGAACGTTCAAACACTCAAACGCTCACTTAATCCATTCTATCTATCATCCATCCTACTCTACCCCGGAGTTGGGCCAGCACCACTCCCGACCGACACGACCCATCTCCATTGCAGTCCGAATTTGTCACCTTGACAGCGGTAGCATTCCCTTAGCTGTCCGTCCCGGCGCGGCCGAATATTTCTCTAGGGAACCGCGTCAACCCTACCTGCGCTGACGGATAGCCCGAATGAACTTTCGTGCGGTCTCATTTACTTACCACTGCGCCAATCGACGATAATCCAAAGTGCTTCTCGAATTCGCATCCATATGAGGAGCTAGTAGTGGGTTCGCAATATCGAGGTCGAAAAAGGAGCTTTGGGCGGCGTGTCCGCGGGTTCGAAGCGCTCATCTGTACACCAGTAGCAGAAAAGGAGGCCGGTGTGCTTTACGCTGCGAGAGGAGCGTTCGCACTAAGCTGAATAGTTATCATTCGGGCTTCTGTTCGTAGCTGTCCCCGGCAATGGAGACGGCGGGTGACAGCGGCAGGCAAAGGTCCGTGTTTGATGCTGGCGGCGAACACCTCCCGCTTCGTTTCTCGGATAATATGATCTGACCACTTTGTAGGGACGCATTACCATCATTCAGTAACCTTGATTTCGGAAAGGCGAAAAGGGAAGGAACACACTATCATCAGCGGAACCCGTCACTGGCGGCTCTCAGCATGCCCTCGACCGCTCCTATAAGCCCAACGAGCATGTACTCCGGCCCCCCACCCCCTTACTCCAACCCCATCTCAAGCTCCGCTAGCTCAGTACCCAGTTTCTCTGGCTTAATATCTCCACCAGATTCACGACGGACATCTGGAGACGACAAAGAACCACCAAAACCACAGAGACAATCCCTACCTTCGCTACATGAAGCTTTGAACAGCGAGCAGCCTCTTCCCTACAACGCGCCAGCGTCTACCTCGATACATCCACAAAGCAATCCTCCCTCTTCGGTAGTCTCGCCTACCACACCTATTCCCAGATCATATCCTCACGACAACCACTCGGGCCAACGCTCACAATCTCAAGGGTCGCTTTCACTCCCGACACAAAATCAGCACCCTCCACTAGGCCACTCAGCCCAACATCTATACGCTCAACAAGAATTTCCTAACGTACCACCCTCAAACTACACCCGGAATCATAGCCTACCATCCCTCCCGTCGATAAGGCCTGTGCACCAAAACACACACCCACAACAAACATCTCCACAATATGAACCTGGCTCAAATCCACCCCCGATGAATTCACACTTCTCATATCCTGGGTACCCACCACAGTACAGTGCTCCTTCACAACCTCCCGGAGGGCCTCATGGAGGATATCAGCCTCCCGGGCCATATAATTCCCAGGCTGGGTACAGCCCGAGAACAGAACCTACATATGCCAGAACGGTGGATAGCAGACACGTTGAGGAGGCCAGAGCCTATGGTAAAACGGAGGGTGAGAGATTTGGTCAATTTGGCCTTAGTGTCAAAAGGCACTTAGATATCTTTGACCTTGAAGCGTCATTAGGAGAGGTGAGCCCAATTGGTAATCATGGGAGAAATTTACACGCTAAATTTAAATTTCTAGATCATGGGTCTGAGTGCCGCAATATACAATTACTCGAATCGCTACAGGGGGCTATCAGCAGAGTCTCAACGAACTCCAGGGAACCCCTCACACATGCCAATACCTTCAGAAATCGATGAAATGGTGGAGCAGAGCAAGAGGACATACGAGACCTTCGTGCACATCAAAGAAGTTCTACAGGTACAGCAGACCACGGCAGATCACAGGGTTCCCGAGAGCAGTTACAAGTCTTCGACGGAATATGAAATGGAAGATGCTGGTATATATCAAGATGATATGAAGTCTAATGGTCTGATGGGACCGGACCCGAAGAAGCGTAGAGGAGTAAGATCTCGAATTCGTTCCCGCTGTGCGCAGGGCTCTGCTAACTTATTGCTCTAGAGAGCGGCCCCCCCTGGCAGATGCCATAGCTGTAATCGAGCGGAAACACCGGAGTGGAGGCGGGGGCCTGACGGAGCTCGGACACTATGCAACGCCTGTGGTTTGCGTAAGTCTCCACGGCGAGCATTCGACAGGACTTGAGGCTAACCACCTTCTAGATTATGCTAAACTGACCCGGAAAATGGGCCCGAAGCAGCAACAGCTTGGGGGCTCATCACTCCGCCCCAAGACCATGGCGCCAGGCTCACCACGACAGTGATTCAGCACCCATGGGGAAGAAAGGGGTTCTTTGGGATGTCTTTACGAAAAGTTCAATGCGAATGACCACGGGATATTTAATGCTGGCGAATTCGCCGGTGCGGCTTCCCTCCGCGCAACAGTAGCATACTGCTCGAGAGGCCCGGAACAATCGACATAGTTTGCCACAGAACGGCTCATGAAATAGACAACCCCAATGGGCCTCGTTCAAAACAAAAGTTACCAGTTGTCTTTCAAGGGTTAAATAAAAGAGCAAGGGATTGGGAAAGGGTGCCGGAGTACCAACTTGTATCGTCAGCAACCTTTTGATGGTATGGCACATTTACGGAATTGGTTTAAGATGGCTAGAGAAGGATGGGGGTGGTGTTGGTTATTTAGGCAATGCACGTTACTTTTCCCCGATTGCATGGCATTTATGCCAACCTTTGTTTCATTTACGATGGTAGGTTGGATGGATTCACTCTCAACCTGGTATCTCAGTTATTATGATCTTTTGGAGCGGTCAAGCGTGAGGAAGATCCTGTATGTAGGCTTCTCTTCCCTTTTTATGCCGCTGGTGCCTGTGGGATATTATCCGCCTCGGGGGAGATCCATGAGCGGTGTTGGATGAAATTTATTTTCCTCTCTTCAAAGACAATTGCTGTTTCGGGAGCATCTATTAGCGGTTGCAGGTATCGTTGTATGGCGTGCGTTTCTCTAGTCGCCCGTCGTGGTGTTCTATTTTGAAGAATGTATGTACGATAGCGGCTGCGGAAGCGCTAAAACCCCCACACAATGGGATGAAATCCATCATTGAAATGTATAAATATATCCAGATCCCGATACCATTTTTCAAACGTCTCAGCAGCAGCACAATAGAGTGAGCAATAACAAATAGTGATCACAACTTGGTGATGGGGGATGGGAGATGGGGATGGGGAAGCAATGGAGGCACCACGTACGCCTTACGGGACAGAGGGGCCTAGTAGTACGACTTGATCTTTTCGTGACTGAAAGATACCTTGTGACAAACACCATGTCGTACATGATACACGCCTGATGACCGGTGACAAGGCAATAGTAGATGTTGAGCAACTTGGAGCGCCGGGTGAATGGGACGTTGAATATTTTTCCAACGTTTCTAGGTGCTCCACGCGCACCTCTTGATTGTTTCTGCGGCTTCTGCAGTTCCTGTTGCCTCCGTTGCCCCCGCAAGCCCACACGTCCTAATTTGGTTACGCCGATTGCCGAGACAATGCAGGTTGACTTTCCACGGGCCTGGGTCACGCCCCAAATCATCACCTGCTTAGTCAGTAACACATTCAACGTCTCTTTTATCTCCTTCAAGCTGCCACTTTCATTCGCTGATTCACTGCGCCAGATGCACCGGATTCTCACATTCTAGATTACCCCAGTTCTGTGTGCAGCTTCCTACACGTCAATACCCTAGTTTCTGGAATCCTTTCCCCGAAAAGCGACTCCGCATCCTGCCAACCTCAGTCGCTGGATGCAACCCAAGCTGTCCACCGCCTCACCTGAGCAGATAATAATTTCGTCCGCTGGCATTAAGCGTCATAACGACAGCCAGTACCTGCCAGCGAAAACTGCATATCCCGCTGCCATCACTGCCTTCGGAAACGATAAACCTTTCCCCGCAACCCACGTAGAACCGTCAAAACGGCCACCCCTACGAACTTCGTCGTCCTCTCCTCTTCCTACCCTTTCTCCGTCCGGAGTAAACCATCCGGAGCTTCAACGAACCGGTAATACACATCGTCATCAACTACGTTCCTTGTTGGAGAAAGAGGAAGAGGAGGAGGACGATAGCAACTTTGAGAGCGACACCGAGGATCAAATGTCGCGCCCTGCCTTGCTTCGCCAGAATGAAGGGCGGTCGCATCTACCTCTCCTCCAGGACAATCGTGGCCGACCTCCGTACGACTCGCCGGATGATCCAAATCGGAGAACTCTGAGTCGGAGGTCACAAATGCGAAGCAGGAGCCCAGACGCGACGGCACAACTGGCGGATAGGAGGAAGTACACATATGCAGCTTTCTTTTTAGGATTAAGTCTAGTTAGCTTTGTGATTCAGACGGAGACAGCGGTTTATATTCAGCATGAATTAGGTTGGAACAAGGCATACTGCATGTTGTGAGTTTAACTACATGCGTTGCTGCAAGGGCTCCTATCGCGAGTGTGGTCCCATGTGGAGACGCAAACCGATGACTAATACTGCTTCCCCCTTTAGATACCTCACACACGGCTCTTGGTTCCTTCTATGGCCGGTTCAGCTCTTGATCCTCCGAATCCGTAAGCATAGTGTACCATGGCGTTCATTCTGGCGCCAACACGTCTATCTTCTTCGGACAACTGGGCAAATGGTAGCGTCACAGGAGCTTCATCCGACAGGCCGTGCCGCCCAGCGATCGCCAATCCGCTATCTACTCACTAGAACCGCCATTGTAACTTCAGCACTCACTATCGCTGGTGGTTCATGGTACTTGGCCGTCGACCTTACCTCAGCTAGTGATCTCACCGCCATCTATAATTGCTCAGCCTTCTTTGCCTATGCTTTCAGCATTCCATTGCTTAGAGAGAAGCCACGTGCGGACAAAATACTCTCGGTCCTCCTTGCTGTCGTTGGTGTGCTCATCGTGGCGTATGGCGACACCAGCCCTACGAAGCATGGCGGCAAATCAGGGGGTGCCATCGGCGGAGCCCCAGAAAATGAGGAGAGTGAAGCCAAGAACCGTGTAGCGGGAAACATTGTGATTGGCATTGGCAGCGTGCTCTATGGGTTCTATGAGGTCCTGTACAAGAAATTGGCGTGTCCGCCCGAGGGAGCGAGTCCTGGTCGTGGTATGATCTTTGCAAATACTTTTGGGAGTCTGATTGGGAGTTTTACGCTTTTGGTACTGTGGATTCCGTTGCCGATTTTGCATTACATGGGCTGGGAAACATTTGAGCTCCCGCGGGGAGAAGCGGCTTGGATGATGTTGATTTCGGTATTGGCAAACGCTAGTATGGCTCTTCCGATTCTGGCGACGGGGGATATTTACTGACATTGGTCGATCTGTGCAGCTTTCTCTGGCTCATTCCTCATCCTGATATCCCTTACTTCTCCCGTTCTATCCTCTGTTGCTGCTCTGTACGCCCCCATCCCTTTCGGCCCACCCTTCTGACTTATGCTCTTCTGACGATCTTTTAGCCTCACCATATTCCTAGTCGCAATAGTCGATTGGTTTCTCACAGGTGTACCCCTATCCGCCGCCGCTCTTACCGGAGGGTTCGTTATCATCGCGGCGTTCCTCCTATTGAGCTGGAGCACATTTAGGGAGATGAATGAAGACAAACGGAAGAAGTAAGTTTTTTTTTTAAATTAGGTCCCCGATATGACAGCGAGAGCCCGTGAGCTAATAGAAGTAAGGGTTGAGGATGATATCTCGGACTCGTCAGATACCGACGATTCGTAAAGGATCTCTTTCTGTCCCCCCGCAACGTTTTCTCCCGTTTCTCCTTAATAAGAGGGCATCATCTAAGCATTTACACGGCGTTTCTTGCTCGGGTTCCTGTGAGGCTGTCTGAAAACATCTTACATACTCGTTTTCATATTTCTTTCAGCAGATCACCCCACCGCTAGCAGGTACCAGTGGCGCTTCCCAGATTTTTTTTCTAGTCGGTGATGCACTTCTGCGCACCTACTTTTTTTAAATATGATGAGAATTTTTTCTCTTCCCTATTTAGCCAGATCCCCTTCAGCTTCGAAATGCCTTATAGACTTTTGTATGGAGGGCGGTGGGTTTTTTATTATTATAATAGATGGATGGAGGTTTTTGAATTTGTGCATGTATGTATGTATGCATGTATGTATCTACGAAGTGTGTAGGCACATATATATAGGGTAGAGCCAGAATGGTAGCAAGTAGGCAGGTGGGTTAGAGGGAGGGGTGTTAAAGCTGTAATTTTTTTTCTTCTCTTGGCCACATAAACATGGTATATCTTATTGGTGATGTGTAGATAAGCCACTCGTTCGTTAATCGGAAGTTAGCCCCGAGATCTAAACATCTATGTCATCCACCCTCCTCGGAGATCCCACATGGTTTCCGCGTGGAGTGATGGAGGGGTTCTTCCGGCTAAGCCCTGTGTTGGGAGTTAGTAATGTTGCTGCTGCGGTGGGGGCGGGGGTAGGGTTTAGGTAAGAGATTGTTAGTTGCGTGGGGTGAATGAAGGGTTATTAGAAGCAAGGATGTTTGTTTGATCCTGTAGGATCTTTGAAAGGGCACGGTTATTTGGCTATCACCGCCAGCGTATCAAAAGAGAGCTGTAGGTTTTTCGGTATTTGTTCTAAACGTAAACAATCCATTAGAGAGTAGGTTTAGAAAACAACAAACACCCCCAACCTTCCCGGGACACAAAGCCGTCATCACCTCGGCCCTAACTTCTCCAACACGCGCGGGCCCTGCTCCTCCCATTCTTGCTTCGTGATCCACATGTTTTCCTTGTCGGCCATCTGCGTGTGTTGCCATCTCCAGTTAGTAATTCAGAATCATGAGGGGGAATTGAATGAGGGAAGCACCTACGATATTCGCGAGGACTGCACCGCCAAGAAACACCATGTGACGTCTTCGTGGGGGGTCTTCGATGCGGACTTTGAATTTCTGGTGAATGTGAGTTAATCATAGTTTTTTTTCCTATAGATCCGTTTCCTCATATTTAAAGAAATGGAGGATGAGTAGGGGGGTTCTCACCTGTAGCCTTTCAGGATCACCCTTCAGCACTCTCGTCAACCATAACTGTTTCAATTCCTTTTCCAGCCGGCTTGGCAAGCCTGGGTACATGCTGCTACCTCCACTGAGCACGATAGCTTTAAAGAGACTGCTCCTCACGTCCACATCTGCGGCCTGTATCGTATTGAACAAGAACTCCGCAATCCCAGGCTGTTCTACATCCACGAGATGCGGCTGAAACAGACACTCCGGAGCCTCGAACCGCTCGGAACCCACACGGATCACGCGGCCGTCGGGGAGGGTGTAGCTCTCCACGAGAACCGTGGTATCTTCACTGAGCCGTTGGTCAAGCTCGAGGTCGTATGAGACGTAGCAGAGCTTTTCCTTGATCTGGCGTACGGTTTCGAAGTCGGCCGTGCGGTTGAAGGCGTACCCACGGCGGAGTAGGAGAGATATTAATTGGCGGGTGACGTCACGGCCAGCAACATCGAGCCTGCGGGTTAGGTGATTGAGCACGACGGATTCGTAGACGGGGACGATGTGTGTGACACCGTCGCCGGAGTCGACCACAACACCGCTGCTAAGCCCTAGAAAAGTGGTACTGAGTGGGGGGTCCGGACATGGAATCAATGATCTAGAGGAGGCGTATACCTTGAGCGTATAGAGCCAAGACGGCTTGAATGGCAACATAGACTCCCCCGAAATTATATCTTTCAAACATGACCTCGCACATCTGTTCTCTATTCTTCAGTGGGTTCATCGGTGGCTCTGTAAGCAGAATTTTCCGCCCAGTTGTGTCGATTTTCATTTTCTCAAAGAAGGTGTGGTCCCATAAATGCTGCATATCATCCCACCGCTTCACAATCCCATTCTCCATCTACAGCAAGCGTGGTTGCAAACGCGTGAGCTAGGGTTCGGTGCAATGCAGCGACTACACACCCTGCACTACCGGGTATATGGCATAGGGTGGACATACGGGATATGTGATTTGTAGCATTGTCCGTACAGCCGCCGCTTCGTCTCCACACATTATATCTTTGACAACCATATCCCCGGACCGCTCTTCTGCTCGTAGAATTGGTCGACCGACTATCGATGGAAACTGGTGTTCAGGAAAGTTCTGGGAAATCTTCAGAATGTGTTCCATATTGATTCGGATGCAAGATGTCGTCCGTGGGGCGGACTTACCTGTGCAGCGTACCCAACTTTGAGAAACCCGGTTCCTCCATCGAGGACTAATGTCTTATACCTTAGTCTTTCAAATTTGTCAAAAGCGCAACCACAAGGTTTTACCTATAGGAGCCTCGGCCATCTTGGAGTAATGGTGGATGAATTCTGTGTTGCGCGCAGTTAATCCCGCTGTAGTTATCCTTAGGAGGGGCAAAGGGTTGACTGATGTTGATGTCGCTCTTAGGGCTCGATAAGACAAGCTTTAAAGCGGCAACGTCTACTCACTCACCACCAAGGTACCGCATCAGTAGCTCCAAGGTGCCTTCAACGCTCATCTCCCCTATGGCGACAAATCCCCCAGACCCAGGGGCTGCGTACAAGCCTATATTAGACCGAGATATGTCTACCTAGTCTCCAATTCGCCCAGACATCCGGCTAACAACTCTATACTAACTCGCCTTGAACCTCTGCTTAAATCTCTCTGCGAAAACCACGGTGCCCTCCGTAAGCAGAATGAGCGGATAGTGACTACAGGCATAGCGGTAGAGCAGATGTTGAGGCCGATAGAAGATTGCGTACGCTTTCGGCGTGAGCGGAAAATGGCGGAGAATGCAAGGTTGGCAAACAGGGGTGGGGCGTCTCAAGGAGGGGAAGAGGCGGATGTGAGGGCGGATGTCGTGCAAGGTGTTGGGCAGCGATGATATTACTTAGAATTTTCATGGCACAACTTCCAGAGAATATCCCAATCGCGGTACAGAGCTTGAGCGACCTGCCACAACCAGCTCTGCTCGTGCAAGCCTCAGTCTTGTGTAGAATTACTCTGGTGACTAAAGCTCCCTTCCAACAGGAATCCGGAGGAGTAGGAATATCTATAACGAATGATCCCCTCACTAGCAAAGAAAAATAGGTTCCATGGCCTAGAAATTTTTACTTTATATTCGTTATCCTCAGAACCGTTCTAAGTTATTGCCACGCTCATGGCTTGTGCATACAAGGCGCTAAAGAGCAGGAAGTATAGCACCTAAAAAACTATCAACATTTCCTTTTTATCAGTGGTCTTTGTTAGAAACATCCCATGCCTGCTCCATCTGCTGCTGATCCAAGTCACTTAGTGAAATGGCGCCCGTGAAGTGACCAATAACAGTTTTGAGTCGCCGAATAGCCTTGTCTTGTCTCCGCCCAGCTATGGAGGTTATGCTCGAAAGGTTTTCCAGAGCAATACTATCGTTCTCCGATGGTAAAGCTTTAGTTTGATGACCACTAGCTCCCATTATTGGACGTCCAATAGTTGGACCTCCCAAAGCTCTGAAATGGTCTCCCAGATCATCCCTGGTTCCACAGGAGACTTCATTGTTGGGGGAGGGTTCATTGTCTGAGAATATCTGGCTCGACATTCGGTCCCAGTCCCAGGCCGCCGAGGGGGCGGGTTTTCTTGTCGTACTTTTTTTCCAGAACACTTCATCAGTCCCATTATCTAGCTCCTGCCCATCACCCAAATTGTTGCGGAATTCCCGGCCCGGAAATTCCCGTTTTAACCTGATCTTTTCACATTCACCTGCATCTCCTCGGTCTTCATATGAGATGGTGGGTAGTATAACCCCAATCTGCAGTCTATCCACAGGTCTGCCCAGACTCCTATTCCCCGTTCCGTTCCTCTCTAGCAAGCGAACACTACCGTCACCCACTGCCACACCTTTCCCCCTGTTTTCACCCCTCCATGAGACGGGTATACAGGCGTGATCCTCCGGACACAAAGGGTTCGGGACCGGGTCTGGAGGAGTCGTGGCATGGCGGAGCTGAGATGACGGCGTTGTTGAGAGATGACACTCTTTCGTAATCGACTCCGGCGAATATAATGACGAGAACTCCCCAGTCTGGCAGCAGCTGGAAGAACCAGATGAAATTGAGGTTGCTGCTTCCCACGATACCTCGTATGTAGTGATGCCGACTGACGGTGTAAGGCTTTGTTGTAGCACTAAACCCCAGGCTGAATCGTCATCTATGGAAGTAGCGGAGGTCGATGAGCGGAACGGAAATTGTGCGGGAGCTTTACGACGTCCAATTCGCGTCGCGCCGACATCGTGTTGACTGCCCGAAGCGAGCGATAGGTGTGAGGCAAGTTTTGAGAGAGCCAGCTCCGGCGGCGAGTGGCACGAGGATGTGGGTGCTGTTAGAGGTGCCATTGGTGTTAGTGAAATACAACAATTGAAGCTCGAGCCCAGGTGTTGCCCTCAAACCCTTAGGAACAAGGCGGCTGGATCAACTGGGTCATAACGGTATCAATTTACCGAAGAGCCAGGGCCAACGCAGCATATATGGCTGCCTGTGAAGTGGGAGAAACAGCGAGGAGGGAAACAGCGCTATCATGATGTTCACAGCACAGATTACATGTCAACCAATCAAACTAGCTAGCGAAGAAGCACAGATCCTCGGCATCACGGAACGTATCAATGCCATTCTCCCCTTCGAAGATAAAGGTCACAGAGCTTGTCCAACCACAAGAATTGGCCCGAGACCAGACCACTTGTGTACCGCGTCACATGAAATAAAGCCAATCCACTGACTACCGGGCGGATAAGTTCAACAGAAACCCTCAGTCGCCTCATCCAATTGGCGCTACTTTAAATGGCGAGGGAGGGTGCCACAGCCGGACACTGAACATGTCAGTTGTCAATTGCTCTGCAGTGCGTAGTGTCCATATCTATGATACGAAAGATCCTGATAGTGTACTCGAAGGCCTCGCACTCACCAACCAGATAGCTAACGCCAACTTCTGTTCCATCATAGAGATATTCTATATCTGCGATAGCAACTGCCTTCTGCGAGGCAAAGTTGGCACGGCGATTTAGAGGGATGGCCACTAGCCCAACCCTCCCGCGCGGGTACAGGGCGGTGTCAGTCACCCGCTCAAATAAGATAGTAGAGATGAGGTCGCCGCTGTCATCCTAGTTTGAAGTGCCGACTCGCCAGCACTCGCAGTTGATGTACTCCTCGATACATCATTGGACTTAACACAGCTTTCCCATCCATGCTATGTATGAATGACAGCCACCGCTCTGACTAATTTTTATCCATACCTGGTGTCGTTTCCTCCGCAGATTTGTTTGTTGCTTTAGCTGGCGAGTCATAAAGGTGAAACCCGAACGCTAAAGCCGATAGGCACCGTGGGCATTTCGCGGGTTTTGAACTTGTAGCCGCCGCGATCTCATGGAATAGGAAAGCTTTGGTCTCGGCAGGAAATGCCATAATGATCCGCAGTGTACCTCCACGAGTGATGCTTGGCTTTCCAGGTTGAGATTATTTTAAGCCCAGGAGACTTTGTCATTCATATGTGGTCGGGAACCAAACGTTGCCCAGAACCGCCAGATCCATCCAACCAGAATCACACTAGCTGTACCAAACCATCCAACACCACTAACCCAGACTTTATGCCATCCACAATCCTCACTTTTGGCCCCTGTTCCTCTCCAAGCTCCTGCACGCATGCATCCCGCACTATCCTGCCCATTCCCGCCATACCCGCGCATCCCAGACATATAACCTTTGCGCCTCTGCCCAAGAGCCGTTTTGTCGCATCCATCATCCGTCCCCGGACCTCCTCTACCGGCGAATCATGCAGATCTGTTGCATTGAGCCCAGTGGTCTCTACGCCAGCAAAGTGCGCTATGGAGCTTCCGCCATCGACGCCAAAAGCTTCATTTACTCCAACCGAGAGTAGCGATTCCCAGACCAACCCTGTGGACACGATCCCGAACTTCTCACCCCCGGGACGCAAAAGATGAAGCGCAGTGGTAATACTGCTTTCAAATATGCCGATAACGGGTTTGTTGGTACGGTCTCTGAGCTGCCAAACAAGTGGATGCCGGCTATAGCACGCAACAAGGAAGCCGTCATACTGGGCTAGAAGAAGAGTTAGGGATGGGAGGCATGCGATAGCGCTGGAGATCGCATCGTCGTCATTATTGATGCTTCGAGGACTGTCGGCGGGGCCAGTGAAGAATGCTATAGACGTCTAGTCCGTCCAGAGGCGTTGTAAGCTTGGGTTTTGGTAAAGACTTGCTCGGTGAAGAGTATGTAAACTATGCATGTACCCACATTTTGAGAACATAAGTCTACAATGAGGGGTTTCAAAGACTCGGTCATGGCGACTGTGGAGTTGGGGTTTATGACAAGAAGTGATTTTGTCTCCATTGTCATAATTGACTATGCTGGATGTTGCGCAAAAATACTTCGCTTCATCATATCGCTGACGTCACGCCCGTACTTGATGTACCCCACGTAAAGCTCAACGGCCTATCTACGTCGAATAAACGCCAAACGACAGCTTCACCGTTCACAGTACCGCGCTCCATCGCCCCTTAAGCCGTACCTCCCAAGCAACCTCATGGCAGCGCCACGGACGAGCTCTCTCCGATCATTCCGAGGTCTTCGCCTAGTACGTTAGCCTAAGTATACATGCACGAATATCACGTAACATACCGCCAATTTCCAAGCATATGTATCTCTAGCGGAAACAGCTGAAGCCGCACAATCTAAATCGAATATTCGGACGAACGCCATGTTTGCTAGCCGTAATGCCGACACCCGCTCGTTTGCCTCCCCAGCCTCTCGAGTAGAAGAGTCCCATTGTGGCTGCCTTTCAAAAGACCTATCGGGACCTGCTATGCAGAGGATTGCTCAGACAGAGTTTTGATATGTTGTGATGAAACGTAGAGCTTCTCGTTCAGCTGCTTTGTTTTTAAAGCCGGTGTAGGTGTCTAGACGGGCATATTTTCTCCCGCCATACTTGGCGGCGCGCACGTCTCCAGTTCCCGACTGCAGACTATTTTCAACGCATGGAGTACAGCCTGAGGAATTTCTATTTTCATTCTTAGCTAGTTATCAACGAAAGATAATTATACTTACATTAAATGTCGAAATGGATAATGAAAAGTCACGTGTAAATGCATTCCCTAATTCGGCCCGTGACACAGTTTTCCTTCAATTCCTTATCTTGAAACATTTAGGCACCGCTCTCACCGGGTCACGGTTGCCTGAAACACTGCATTGCTACCCGATCAGAGCTGACTCTTAACAAGGCAGAACCAACTCAGGAAATGCAGAAAGAGCTTCCAGAAATCCCGATCTTGCTTGTCAGTACGATTTCTCTCCTCCCCGCTCTGCATCTACCCTACAACCCCTCAGCTTCCATGATGATTCGTCAAAATGCATAGTTCAACTGATGGTCCTTTTGGATTGATGAACGAAACTAATTCCATCGTCTTTCGCTCCTATCTGATCTCGCTGGGACAATCCTCGTGCCTAAAATCCCGCAAGGCTCACCGCAAATCGCTGACCAATTATTCGTGTCTTCTAGGACCATGCAAGGGTGCCCAGGGCTCACTGATGGGGATATGTCACGACAGCAGCCGGCCCGGTAAAGAATTCCGGCGGGGAAACATATACTATCGTGTCAGGCGAATTGGGTTCACTTGCATAACCCCCACTATTGCTGTTATCACACCAATTATTTAGTAGCCATCTCTCTTTTTGAAAGGCTGAGGTGCCGGACAGCAATGACGCGTTATATTAAGCCAATTGTATTTGATCCCGTTCACACACTCTCCATCGTTGAACGTCCAATCGCCACCCAGCCAAGCCCGGCTGAGCAATGTGAACAACGCAACGAGGACACCCTTGAAGCATCGCCTTCCCAATGAACGAAAACGGCCAACGAGCCTCATACACATGTCGGCGCCCGGAGTGACCAAATTTAACACTTAATAGGATAGCTTTCTCGTGGACCGCCACTACTCTCGTCTTGGAGATCGTGAGGAAGGTTCTCTGTTCTTGCACCTTGATATTTTTCGCCACTTACTATGCTAGTCCATCTAGCTATTACCAATATGTAAGTATCCCAGATGAAGACGTGCCACATGGGAATTTCTCCAGGAGTCCGGATTCTTCCCCGGAATTCTTGGACGTAAATACTTTCTATGGACTTGTTTCTACCTTATCTGGGATGTACATACTGTATACATCATTACCATCGGAAAAGGCGGCGAAACCCCCTTGAAGAGATCAAAACCAATTGGTTATCCAATCACAATTGTTGATTTGGGAACCAACTCCACTGGAAAACTCAGGACCTGTTCGTACATCCCATACCCATGGGACCTTGGAGGGCCACAATTTTTTCCCAGGATTTTTAGGCCTAGCGAGGAGCCTTTTAGATACCTCATCACCAACATTCATCGAGTCACTTCTGAAGGTTATCATCATATTAAGTACGCCCTCAGTTACTCAGATATGCTCCTGGAGAGGTTCCCATCGGAGAGGCATCAACCGGTACAGGATATTGATGCGTCGTGCTGAGTATGTATTTTCTCGGCAACATCAGACGAGACCGACCAAACTAATTTAGTCAACCTCTCGATCCCAGGCAACCAACCTGCTCCAGCATTATAAGGATGCAGGCCACCGAAGGTGTTTTTTTCTAAACTGTTCTAAGTCCCCCGCCTAGGATACCTTGGACCCACTTTAAATGAGTACGACAATTCCCCGGACTTGTCTCCTACTAGGTTGGAACCTTATATGGCCGGAACATCCCCCTGGAGTGGGATAGTGTTCAACCTATACACACTTCTTGAGCGTTACAATGGGAAATTACTGTAGAACTTGGTCTCGATAACCCCAGTTTGTGAGCTACCTACGACAGGACGAAGACAAAGTATATCATTCTTGCAGATATTATTCTCACTTACCTGACTACCTACAGACTTCGGCGAATATTCTGTGGACTCCCCACGACTTTCGGCCGGCCTTCGGACCTAGTCATCGAATTTTCCTTACGCTTATCTTTCACTGTGTGGTGCACTGACTGTCTTAGGGCGAATACCCCTCAGCATAGATATGAGCTACCCACTGCTCCAACGAACACCCCACATGGAGGATTCCGGCCCGATGACATGTCCCCAGATGATAACCTTTTTGGTCCAGAGGTCTACCCATATCTGGATATCTCCCAGATGAATGGCGATTTATTTGGAACATCTGGAATGGGCCTCTTCAGCCAGGGCACTGAAAATCTACCCAGCCCAGGGTCTTCCGGACCTGTGTTGAACGGTACTCCCTGCTCTCCGGTTCAGGTTGGCCCTACGATTAATTTCCACTCGCAATCGAATTATGGCCACAGGGAAGTCACCCTCCCAGAAGGAATTCATAGCCCACTTTATATATGCAACCCAGAGCCTCAGAACCACCGATGTTCGCCGGACTACACAACTCCCCCATTTTCTGCATCCAACTGCGAAACATATCCCGACAATCCAGGGACTATTGCAGGGCTGGGCCATCATTTGAACTTTAACATAGAACAGGTGGATACCGACACGTCTGATCTACTAAGTCATACCAAGCAAGGAGCTCTTTGGTGCATGTTAGGCACGGGAGAACACGTCAGCCCGTGAGGATGACCCCTGTAGCGAACTCATAGTAATCCGAGCGCTCGTGCTAATTTTGTGACAGAGCAATTGAAGAGCCACCGTCCCAAGAATGGATCGCTCCACCCACAGGCAAAAATGAAACAGCACGTCGAGCTAAATCGACGGAGAAAGCTAATGACCGAAACCATCCGTGGTACGCATACCCTAGAGGCCGCGACAACCTTTACCATTGTCCCAAACCTAGGTGTCCCTCGAAGGGCTTCCACCAACACTGCCAATACACGTGAGTCCTGCATACTTGAACTACATAAGTTCCGCTAACGACTATATCTAGTAAGCATATCGACAAACACCTGAAGCCCCACCGTTGCAATAAACCCGAGTGTAAGGGCCAGCAGTTCGCGTCAACTGGCTGTTATTATCGACACATGAGGGAGGCACATAAGATGCACAACTTCAAAATGTTCCCTTGTCCGTATACTGGATGCAGTCGGGGTAAAGCCAAACCCTTCCCCCGGAATTGGAACCTCAAGGACCACATTAGAAGAGTACACAAGGATCAATCCCCAACTACAGACACTGTCCCCCCAGGGAATAGTTCAAACAGCGCCAGCAGACCTGTCTCTAGCGACAATAGTAACCGAAATACAAGGAAACGGCAGAGAGAAAACGAGGATGACGAAGCCCAACTACAACAGCAACGACACGAGACCCGAGTATCCAGAATTGCAGCAAATTATTTATCTACGAGGGAGATCCCTTTGACCCCTACCCCTACATTACGAGGATCTCCGGTTTTGGCCCCAGAGACATCAAAATTCACATATCAGTATATAGCACAAATTTGGAAGCAATACCAACCGCTGATGTGGGAGCCCCCGGTGGACTATACCCTTCCAACCACCTTTCTACATGACGTCCGCAGCATGTATCGGGCTGTGGAACAGCTGTTTGGCGGCAGATTCAATGGTGAAGGCCTACACAATGATGGCCCAGGATGAGGCGGGTAAAGAGGTTCGGCTTTGTATGTTATGCCTCTCACAATTCAATAAAGAAATTGGATCTTTCTAATTCTATAATATCTATCGCCCCAAGACAAACTACTACACCGACAGCCTTAAGTCGCGATTCCAGCCGCGCAGATCCACGCACACAGCAACTAAAACATGCATTAAAACCGCGACCAATACCCCGCTCCGAGAATGGCAATCAGATCAAATAAAACAAACTAAAGAAAGAAGGCCCAGAAGTCGAACCTCACTTACCCTTAGGATTTTGATACAGATATAGAACTCAAGGGAGGTATGGATGGGGACATGGGACGAGCAAAAGAGCATTTTCTTGGTGTTTTGAAGGGGAAGGGCTGAAGGAGAGCACATGGATAGGGTAGTGTTGGTAGGGAGGAAGGAGAAACTCTAAGAGGGAAAAGAAATTGGAATTTTGGGGGAATTGCTTTATGGTGAACGGCCTTTCCATCTCGAATTAATTAGCCGGTTTTTAGCGTTGGGTCAAACATCTCCTCTCGTTCTAGACTTGAAAGTGTGTATTCCTTGCTAGAGCGTGCAATAATGAATGAGGACATTCCCCGTGACAGAGATACTTCAGTGTGGGACTAAAGTGATTGCGAACGGAATGATGTGAGAAGGAGTGACTGCGCTAGACTAGAGGAACAGTGGAAAATGAATTCATATTAGCAGAGATAAAAACGGAGGTAAGCTAGTTTTATTAGAATGGCATGGGTTGGTCTAGAAGAGGTCATAAAGTGTTTGTTTGGGCTCATGAATAATGTAGGTAGAGGAAACCTTTTTTCCCCGAGTTCAGCCCCAGCTTTCTTTCATATGGCGGGGAAATCGTCACGTAAAACCCCCTCTTCCGTAACCTCGGCTGTATGTAACATGTTATTCGGTATCTGAGTTGTAGGGTTAGGTGATCTAACCACCTCTTTGGGCAACCGATTTTAAAGGACGGGTGGCTCCCGGAGGAGAGAGGGTAGGATACGATTTCGGGATCGTCTCTCTCTTCGAGCCGTCATGCCTATAAAGTCGCGGTTCAGCTTATCTATCCCCCTCGTTTCTCTCCCCACGTATATGTTCACGTCCCCCTCCGCTCCTCTCCCGGATACACCTCTCATCATCTCCGCCCGCCAGCCCGCGACTAACTTTCTCTCCCTCTCGACCTACCGCTCATGGTCCAAACGCTTCGCGGCTGGCCTTCTCGCGGCTGGCCTGCAGCCGGGAGATCGGTTATTGCTGTATAGCGTGAATAACATATTTTTCCCTGTGGTAGTTATGGGTGTCGTGATGGCAGGAGGTATTTTTACGGGAGTAAATCCTGGGGCTGTGGCGAGGGAATTAGCCACACAATTAGGTGATTCGGGTGCGAGGTGGGTGTTGGCAGGGAGGGAGGGGTTGGGAGTTGCGCTTGAGGCAGTGGAGAAGGTAGGGGAAGGTGGTAGGGAAAGGGTGTTTGTGTTTGATGATTTGTTTTCCGGCAGTGAGAAGGGTGAAGGCGGTATTAAGCACTGGGCTTCACTGCTTGCTACAGAGCAAGAAGGGGACGCATTTGCATGGGAAGAGCTGAGCACCCGGGAGCAAGTCGATAGGCCGGCAATGTTGAATTATTCGTCCGGTACGACGGGCATGCCCAAGGGGGTATTGATCTCGCATAGAAATGTCGTCGCGAATGCGGCGCAGTGGATTTATATGCAAAAACTAGATCCGGACGAGGAAGAGAAGGTGAAGAAGGCGAATTGGCTAGGGTTTCTGCCTATGTATCATACGATGGCGCAGTCGTTATATGTTACAATGGCGCCAAAACTAGGGATTCCTGTGTAAGGATTTTCATTTTTATTGTGACTGCTCTTTTGCTGCTAGATACTTATTGTGCTCTGGGGGTTTGGAATAGGTACATCTCAGCCAAGTTCGATTTCATACAGATGCTAGAGGATATCCAGAGATTCAAGGTTGATATGCTAATTCTTGTGCCGCCAATTGTCGTTGCGCTGGTGAAGCATCCAGCAGTTAGGAGCGGGAAGTATGATTTGAGTTCGGTGACGGCGATAGGGAGCGGCGCTGCGCCATTGGGAAGAGAAATCATCGCGGAAGTCGAAGCGTTGTGGCCCCCGGGGGTTATGAGGGTTACACAGGGCTGGGGGTTGACCGAGTAAGTTAAAGCACCCGGAACAAGCGCTATAGCGCCGTCTGCGGATTGCTGACGCGCTTTCCAGAGCCACCTGCTCTGTCCTAGGTTTCCACCCCTTAGAGCAGCTTGAGGGTAGCTCCGTCGGAGAACTCCAACCCAACTGTGAAGCCAAAGTCATGAGTGAAGATGGCACCGAGGAACTACCCCGCGGTCAGCGAGGCGAAATCTGGATAAGAGGTCCTACTATCATGAGGGGGTATTGGCGGAACCCCGAGGCGACGAAAGAGGCGATTACCGAGGATGGATGGTTGAAGACTGGTGATGTGGGGGTCTGTGATGAGAGAGGGAGGTGGTATATCGTTGATAGGGCTAAGGTCCGTCCACAGCCGGTGGAGGGTATATTACGGATGCTCGTGATACTAACGTCCGATCGGCCTACAGGAACTTATCAAAGTCAAAGGCTTCCAAGTCGCCCCCGCGGAGCTGGAAGCCCTTCTACTAGAACATCCCGCCGTCGCTGATGCAGGGGTCGTGGGCGTGACGATGTAAGACCCAAACCCACTTCTGGATAGAACGTAAGGTGTTTTTATTGAAAAGAGTTCATTTAATCTGACAAAATATGCGGGAGGTAAAGTAACGAAGGAGAGCTCCCTAGAGCATACGTCGTTCTTCAAGCCGGAGCCAAGGCCACGAGCGAGGAGATTGCGGAGTTTGTGAGGAAGAATGTCTCGAGGAATAAGTGGCTTGCCGGGGGCGTAGTGTTCACAGACGTGATCCCTAAAAATCCTGTAAGTCATTGATTTGTTTCACTTACTCTATCCCCTTCCCGCCACTTTGAACATTATTCTGTGGCATCCTAAGATGAGACTGGATAGCTGATTGATTGTGTGCGCGTGGATAAACGTAGTCTGGTAAGATTTTGAGGAAGATCTTAAGAGAGCGAGCGAGGAAGGAGGTGGGGGATAAGGAAGAGAAGACGTCAAAGCTGTAAAGAGGTGGGAGGGAGTTTGGCATTGTAAAGGGTCGCCTTGCACAGCCGATGTTATGGTTTCTGGTTTAAAAGTGACTTCTCGAATAATAGGTGTGATGAGGGTCGCGATGACGAAAAGCTCTTTTATGAATGTCCTTGATCTTTGAGGGATGCGTCAGTTGGGTTATTGCTAGTATTTTTCCTCCTGGTCCGATCTTGAGCTTGAAATCTCTCGAGATTCCATAACCAAATTGCA
This sequence comes from Glutinoglossum americanum, assembly GCA_020080175.1. Taxonomy (NCBI): domain Eukaryota; kingdom Fungi; phylum Ascomycota; class Geoglossomycetes; order Geoglossales; family Geoglossaceae; genus Glutinoglossum; species Glutinoglossum americanum. Next base: position 53,694 of record JAGHQL010000151.1, read on the forward strand.
AATTGGATTTTGCTTTCGCTTACCAATTTGGCGAAGCTTAGAATTCGGTCGATCGCTGAGCCTCCTTACTAACCCTCTTGGCGAAGTTAAGAGGTGACTTTGTAACATGTAGAGAGAAGCTCTGCCGCACCGTCACGTTTTTGCGCGACATATAATATGCTTAAGAGATTAGACGAAGGCCACTTGGGGCTCCTCATCTAGCCTAAAGCGGTTCCTATCCTGTCTCTTAGCTCTTCAGCATATAGTACAATCTGCGTGCAGATACTTACTTGGACAAGCATGCATGTACATACAACGATACATCTTATGGTGATCGTAGATTTGATTCGTCATCCTAGCGATACCCAACATTCATGGTCCTCCGCTTCCCCTCTCCACTATTCCCTTTCCATTTCCCTGTGCTGCTGACGGAATGAGCGTTCGGTGGGCGGGTGGCAGAGCAGCAGCACGGCAGGGGGAGCCTCACGCCATCGTCTCGTTTGGACCCCACACTTGTATTGTAGGAAGGCCACCCTGTGCTATATCGCGACCGACGGCATGGTGGAGGTCTATTTTTGGGGGGATTCATGTATGAAATTGTGGCATCGGATAAATCCTTTAGCAGACTTGTGCAGGAAGAGGGCACAGTGACATGGGCTGTGAAGGCCATGCTTGGGGACGGGTCGCGTTTGGGCGATTTAATGCCTGTTATGGAGGCTGGGGGTCTTGGCGCAGGAATGGGGCATGTTGCATTATTGTTGTCCACAGGGCTGTGGGAAGTGATTAAGCCTGTTCCTTGATTCCTTGTTGAGCTTTCCAAGGCCTCATCTCCGCCTTAAAAGCTATGACCTTGCGGAATTAAGTGAATGCTTATAGTATCTACACTCGTTGCTCCCGTCCCTCTTACATTCGTTTCCTAAAGATTGGAAAGTGGAACACTCGTTTAAAAGGCAAACGGGCAAAATCCGAACGCCCAACCCAAGGCATTGGTTTTGTTGTGTTTGCGGCGCGTGTCAATCGGGAGAGTCGAATTAACATTATTAACCCACTCTTTTTCACCTCCACCGCTCTAGATTGTTCGCACATTCACTTCGAACAATTGATTCCAGGATCCAGCGGTGGAGCAACATGGCTTTAAGCAATCGCATACCGAAGAACAGAAGAGCTCCTTGCTTGTCCATGTCAAAGTCGTCTTCCGCCTTCTTGCTGCTGCTGGTCGGCATTTCGACGAGCGTCACCGCTCAAGTCGTTACACCGGCCCCGAGTGCATTTGGAGGCGTGCCTATTGATGATTTGTTACTGCAAAGGAGAGATGGCCGGTCGGATTGTGACGGTGCGGCCGGATTTTGTAAGTACACTCTTTAGCCTGTCTTGCCTCGAGGGAGTCAACGTCCTTGCCGTTTCCTATTGCTGCTGTCGGAAGAGAGCTTTTGCTGACCAGGAAATAATGGGTTATAGTTCAGTGCAAACAGGGAACGTGCTATACGGGCGACAACGGCTATATCGGCTGCTGCACTGCGTATGTATCCTCTGGCGTGGAAAATTCATTCCTACAGTTTGGATAGCTAACAGCAGCTTCAATGCTTGTAGTGAGAGCTGCGCGCCTCGCACGACATGCGTTCCATACAGTTCCGCCAACTTACCACAATGCAACCAAGACACTGACGGCTGTATAGTCTGGTAAGTTCGCCATTTCTTGATACCTTTAGGAGGATACTGCATATGTACGCGATAACTAACATACAGTCCCCCGTATCTAGTACCGACTCCAAACTAGGCTTCTGCGTCACAGAGTCAAACTATGTCAATAGCCAGCACATCATCTACTGCAACTCTTACGCGACTTTCGTAAGCCTATCCTACACCAATACCGTCACCCAGCCCGACTCGACCACAGACTCGACTATCGGCCCAACCGGCACAGCTAGCAGCGGCAGCACAGCCACAAACACCAGGCCGTCCTCCAAAGATGGACACACAACAATAACAGCGATCGCAACCACAACCGCAACCGCAACCGCAACCGACAAACCCGCAGCTAAACAGGCCTTCTCTACCGGCGCGCTTGTCGGCATTGGCATTGGTGGCGTCGCGGCTATATCTGCCCTCCTCGCGCTCCTCTTCTGGTTCCTCTGGCGGTCCCGCAAGGGGAAATACATCAACCCCAACACCAACAGTGGGAGAGGCTCGTTTCCCCCTGCACCCTATCCAGGATCTGCCCCATATCTAGGCCCCGCGCCGTATTCAGGTCACATCCCCTTCAATTCCACCGCGAAATACCAGCCCCCTGGAGCGCCCGCGGAAATGGCTTCTCCATCACCGCCATACCAAGCATATGCCAACTACCCAAGCTCCGGCCGACAAACACCCCCTCTACCGGGTCCAGAGTCTTACCTCCTTCCCGTGAAACAGAACCAACAGGCACTGCAGCCTAACTTCCAAGCCTTCAGCCAACCACCACCCTCTCCGAGCCTTCGTTCTGATACCCTTTCTCCAAGTACTTATTCTGATAACGGCTACAACGACCGCGGCTCGGCGACGATCTCCGAGCTAGGCGGTACGTCGATGTCTGTGGGTACCGGGACTCAAATCTCGAGACTTAGTGCTACTGGGGCGGATGGGTACGTTAGCGCTGAGGATGCATTGAGGACGGGGAGTGTAAGGGGGTGATGCGGAGCGATTTGGTAGGGGAGGGGAGGTAGGTGTGGATCGATTTCGTTTGTTAGTGGCTAACTGTGCATGGAGTTCTGGCGGATCTGGCGTTCCTCCATATTTCACGGCCATGGGGCAGGCATATTTTCCTCTCTTTTCTTCATACCGTGTTGTTCTCTCCCATCCATCTGTCACACTCACCGCATGGCAACATCACCGCGTTGATAAACACTTCCATACATTCATCCCCGGTTGGGCAGACCACCCAGTCCAACTATACATACGTTCATCAGGAATTCCCCCCCGCGCACTTTTTCTGGTGGGTGATTGATGAGGACACGGGGGGCACTTTTAGTGGCGTGGGTATTAGAAGCAAGTCGCGAAGGGTTTATTTAATATACATAGCGGGCTAGATATAGACTAGGGAATTTTAATAAGATGATTAATTAAATTTTAAGCCCTGATTGAATTGGAGGTGGTGATTACCTTGTGGATGGTGATGATAATTAACTTTTGGTTCGACACGCGGTAGAGTAGGGCTAGGGCTAGGGCTAATTTCCGTGAAGAAAACTTAAAAGATCTTGACTAATATTTTATTTTTAATTTTTAACATTGGATACACGTTTTGTTTTTTTTTTTAAAAAAAGACACTGCCATGGCTAGTTTTAGGTGGTTGGAGATCCAATGGAAAAAAAAAACCCCCTCCCAAACCCCATCGCCCCTTTCACAGCCCCCCACCTTCCCCGCCTCCCAAAAGCAACTCCCTCGCCTCAACCATCTCCCTAACGACCCTCGCCTCCAACAAACTCCCTTGCCCCCCCGCCCCCGGCGTGCTTGCCAACTCCACGTCCCCCGGGGTAATCGGCACGATCTTAGCGGCCAAGACCCTCCTATGACTCAAAAACACCTCCAGGCCCTCCGCGAGGGCGGCGCGGTTAAGTTTAAGCGCGGGGACGGCCGTAGGGGTGGAAGGAAGGGTGGAGAAGGTATTTAGGATGTGAGAGAGGAGGGCGAGGGAGTGGGCTTCTATGGCCATGGAGAGGGTGATGCCGCGGTGGGTCGTCTGCGGGGGATTGGGTTCCGTGGATTGTTGGTTTTTTTTGAGGGCGGGGGTTTTTGTTGTTGGGGGGGGAGGAAGGGAGGGGCCGCTGCCCCAGGATGAGACGGCTGCGGAGAGTTGGTTTGGGAATTGGTTTAGGAAGAGGGCGATTTCTGGCGCGATGGAAGGGCCCATTGCCTCTAGGAGATTTAGTAGCAAAGAAAGAACCCCCCGTGCCCAAATAGCGTGTAACCTCGGCGGATCATCAAACGGCCCAATACCCTTCCTTATATAAGCCATCAGATTCGCATTAGCGAGCTGGGAGAGTATGTTTCCCGTGGCGAGCTGTTCGGCGATGAGTGGGACGGATGAGAGTTCGAGGAGGAAGAGAATGCTTAGTTCGCCGTATATGGGGTCGCGGTCGATAGCGAGGCGGTCAGACCAAGAGAAGAGGGTTGTGGCTACGCGGGCGGTACCTTGCGTGGCGATTTGTTGGCAGAGGGGTGGGTGGATGGCTTCAAGGCCTGGGATGCGGAGGGAGGTTTGGAGGATGCCGGTTACGAGGGCGATGTCTTCGGGGGAGGAGTCGGCGGGGTGTTCGTGAACCGCAGATGCAAGGTCGCGGAAACCGCGGGCGACGGTTAAGTCGAGGATTTCGAGGATGAATTGGGCGCTGGGGGGAGGGGTCCTGCTTGGTGCTTCGGATAGCTTGGAGGCCGGTGCTGCTGCCACTGCCGTCCCGTGTTCCATATGTGCTTTGAGAGCGAGGAACAGGATCTTCAGTAGGGAGCGATAATACGTTGCGTTGCCGGATGACAAGGCGAGCTGGAAGTTCGTGTTGGAGGTTCTGATTGTCTCCCACACAGCACCTAAGACTGCTCGTACCTCTGGCTGCGTCGAGTGGACCTCTGCGAGGCGCTGCATGAGCACAAACGCAAAATCCGCACGCACGTATGTTAGTCTTGCAAAGACATTTTCCGGCAGGTCCGCCGACGCATTCGCTCGCAGACAGTCGACGATTACTTTCGCCATTGCCTTCTGCAAGTTCGGGTCCTTTGCAAGACCACTACAGAGTTCGATTGCAAGGAATTTCCAGCTGTGGAGGAGGAACTAGAAACACCGTGCTCTCAGTATAGGAAGTAAAACACTATACATGGAATAGTCAACTCACCACCTGAGCTTCCACTACGGATAGATTGATATTCGCCTGCATAACGTCATAATAAAGGCCATCGTTCTTGATCCCATTCCATGCAGACTCAAATCGCAAGAGCTTGGTCGCCATGTCGAGATCGTAGAAATAATCAAAGCCGAAGTACCGTCGCTGGAGCTGCGTACGTTTGAAATTTAGTAAGTTGGCATTCGGAAACTTCATCTCAAAGTTTTTGCGGAGGTTAGAGTGGAGTGAGAGATTATAGCTTAGAGCCGAAATAGCGTTTTTGATGAAATATTCTAATTTCGGCATCACTGTTTTGACAGGTGAGATATCCCCCAATTGCCGTGAATGGTGGAGGTACATGGCGAGTATCTCCGCTATAAACGAGGCCATTCGGATCTTATTCGCATTTCCTGTTGTCGGTGCCCGTGTGTCAAGATTGCCGATGAAGTCCGAGATTGCATTCACGAACTTTGGGTGCTTATGCATATCTGCCATTGCCCAAGGCCAGTAGTCTTCAGCCAACGCAACAAACTCCAGCATCGCTAATGCCCGCCGAGGAGGTAGTGATTCGATTTCCACCAAAGAATTCAAAGCCACGGCAAGCAAAGGCTCACCTCTTGGTGCTTTGGGTTGGGATTTATCTTCCCCAGTGGCCAGAGAACCCCGAGGCGTATTTCCGGTGAGTAAATAAATCGAGAGCCACTGCTGGCGACTGCTGACCACTGCAGATAGAAAATTCCAAATCTGAATATCGAGTTCATCATCGTCAATCGGTTTACCCAAGTTCGAGAGCACACTGAGGAAATTCTTTGCTGTTTCAGGGCCCAAGTGGCCAAGCAATGAAGGCGGTTCTTGCTCAGAAGCCGCAGCACTTACGACTAAACTCTCGAATAATGCGACTACAGGGAGCCTATATGTCTCGTGAGCAGCGTAAAGGCGGGCGAGGAGTGGTGACGTTTTGAAAAGTTGCTTCTCTAGGTGAGGGGTTGGAAGTCGTAACATTCTGCCGACATGGATGAGTGTCGTGGAAAACTTTAATGTTGCCTGGACCTGGGCTGTCCAGGAATGTAAGGTATGTAGAAAGAGGGTCGAGTTCGGCGTTGCGACGCCCTCACAGAAGATCTGAAGTATTGGACGTATCGCATTGTCGTTAGGTGACGCCGATAAGAAGACCTCCGATAAAAATTTCGCCGTCGGCGCCAGAACGCATGTGACTTTAGAGTTGAGGTCGAGCGAGTCATCTATGCTATACGAGTAACACATGATCTTGTTCATAATAGAGACGATATTCGTCCCGATCTCCAGCCTCTCTGCCAGGACCGCGAATTTCCAAGCCGGTGAGCTTTCAAAGACGTCCACCACTGTCCGTGCAAAGGCCAGCAGTATGTCTTTCATGACCTTCTCTGATACTCCAGTAGCCATCGCAGTGGGGCTACTGAACCGTGCAACGGCCCTACTACTTCCTTTCCGTGATATGGAGTGGGTCACAGCGTCTTCGACCAAGGAATCAAAGATCCTTATACAGCCGGTCAACACCTCGTATCGCCCGGAAACCATCTCAGTGCCAGCAACGACTGCAGCAAGTTTACCCCCTCGACCATCAATTCGAAGCAGTCCACTTCGCGCTAAGAATGCCCAGACCCGGCCCGGCAGGACGGGTATCAGCGCGTAGGTGAAATGCAGACAGTTTACGAGTAGGCCCATTGACCGATCCATGCCAGGGTGTAGTTGCCGCTCTTGGAGTTCCTCTTCGAAAAGGTCAAATATAATGGCGATCACGTCTCGGTTGCGCTCTAATCCATCACTCGCATCCTCCAATACCCGCCGAGCAGCTTCTGGAGCACTAGTAACATCGTCGCGGATCTGTGCGGCCTTTGTCGAAGAAGTTAAGAGCATAGTGATCAGGCCAACCATATCCCCAATAACGTCTTCGTCCAACCCAGTACCGGTAGCGTTTTCGACAACGCCACTATCCATGAGTGTGGATTCAAGCACTTTGCCAATATACTTCAACGCAGAATATTTGTGATTCCAAATTGCAACCATTGGCCTCGACTCAAACAGGATTATGCCCGGCGTCCCTGCCGGAATATCAGAACCACCAACTCCGTTGGTCTCCATTAGTGCCTCCCGGTTTCTCAGCGACGCCTGTTGTCCGTCTCTCCATCCAAATAGGCTGAGGTTCCTAGTAAGTTGTACCATATTTCTGCCATCCTCCTCGTGTGCTAACTCATATGATGTAAAGTTGGGCGGTAAAACTTGCGTGAAGGTAGAGATTTTTTCGAGCTTTGGGATGATAGATAATGCTCCCTGATCATCAACGGGTTCGCTCAGCCAGCTCGAACTCAATGCTTGAAAAAGTTTTAGGAAGGGGATCGGCTCATAGGGGAACCGGTAGATAGCGGCATCCAGTAGCTTCTCGCAGAGAAGTTGGTTAGTCAAAAAAACATGTGCGGGGTCGAGCCTCGCCGGGACTGCAGGAGCGTCAACAAATTCCCAATATCCACCCCCGCCTTGGACTAGGGACAGCGCGGCTAACAACACTTCAGGCCCGTATTCTACCCATTCCAGGCTCGCACGAACCAAATGGAGTAACACAATCCTCATGTGCAGCCCATCTTCCCCACCAACACCAGCACACCGAGGAACGCAGAACTCGGTTGCCAGGCGTTGTATAACTTCGAAGACACTATTCCCATTAACAGCGCTCTTGGCCAAATAGGCGATAGGGTCTTCGTCGAGAGCTGTTGATTTCATAAGATCTTCCAAGATTTCGTCATACATGCCAGGTTCCGATGAGATATCGCTTCCAATCGAATGCCGACGAGGCGACATTTCCCCAGATCCAGGCTCTGTGACGGACGACGCGCCCGCTTCAGTTCCCGTCGATTCCGCCTCCGAATAGCTATGCGCGGCTCGTTGGGATTGATGAAGTTCCCGCGCCTCCTTCCGTATGCGCACGACTTCACGCATTGTCTGCAATATAATGCTCCATGCAAACACAGCTGGGCTCGCGGTGGTTAGGCACGAACTGGCGGCTATCGTGAGGAAATTTTGCATCTCGCTGATGGCAGATGGGTTGATGATGTACGGTGCGGCTTCCGGAGACCCACTAGATACTAGCGCAGGCTGGCCCGCTTCACCTATAAGGTGGTCTAAAACTAAAGGAAGTTTGAGAATGATGAGGGAGACAAGAGACGTAAGAGATTGCAGTGGCTGGATGAAGGGGTAGATGCTGGGGTAAGGCTGTATTGCAAGCAGACGTTAGCCTGGAAGACAAGAAAAGGTTCTTGCTCAAAGGGATAAAAGACGACAACTCACAGGTTCTAATCTGTCAAAGAATGCATACTTGCTCATCAGACTTAGCCATGCGAGTGCAACTGAGGACAGTGTAATGTCGCTTTGAGAGTCCAGTAGAAGAAACATAATCTGCATGATATGGATCATCTCCAATATCTGATTTTTCCCCCAGTCCGCTTCAACGTCCAACCTACCACCTTCATCCTTGAACCATCCACTTCCGTTTTCCAACCCCATCACACGGTCTTGCAGGGCCTCAATACATTCAATCAAAAATGGTTTCCCGCTTCTCCCCGCCTCGCCTCCAAATATCCGAGCATTGAGGATGGTCCGGCCGATCCTTCCAACCCGGTTCGTGTCTTCTCTTTCCTTGCCTTTCCCTTTCGAGATCGGGGATGCAATAGCTCCGGGATCAGAAAGCCCTGCACGAATAAGAGACTCGCTGACCTTCAGAATGTATCTGCGCTCTGAGAGATACAAGTTTAGCAGTCTTAGCCTCCGGTTTTCAACGGATTTGGATCCGGCCGTGTCGTTCTGCTGATCCGGTGGAAGGGATAATATTGATGGATTTGGTAGGAAAATTGAGGATCCCAGTGCGGATTCACCAGCGGCATCTTGGACACTTGCTACTTCTACCTCCGAAAACCCGCTGAGAAGCTGCGTGGCAGGCCGTGTCTGCCACTCCAAGAGGACGACCCTCAGCGCTCCCACTTCATTGATGTTACACTCCTTGCTCAGCCAAAGCGAATCTTCTCTAATCTGGCTGATGTCGTATTTTCCCGAAACGTCAGGAGCAACATTGATGGCTGCAGTTCTCGTTCCAAAGGCAAACCCAGACTGTTGCGAAGGGGGAGTAAAAGCGATGAAAGGTCGGGATAGAGCGCTTGTGGATGACGGATCCGAGAGGAAGCGCTCGAGGCTAGAGTCTTCAGGTACAAGAGAGCCGGAAGAAGACAGTCCATTAAAAGCCGTTTTCCATGAGCTATGAAGGTCAGCGTACAGAGAGCACAGCCAGTCGTAGAGTCCATCTAACCTACATCAACAAAGATTCGCCGTTCAGGCATTTGTCCAGTGCTGGAAAGTAGGCAGACTCTGGTAGTATATCCATAACTGCCCAGCTATTGTCGTTCACGCCTGACAGTGTTGGCAGAGGCCTGATGGAATCCACCTCGAAGAAAGCAGATGTCGCACGGAGAACGCGTTTTGGCGAAAAGGTCGCGACAGCAGGGTAATCGATCGTTAATCTTGGCGGGACCGACCAACAAAGTAATATATTTATCGCCAGAGATCTGACTCATTCCCCGCCATTCCCATTCCCCGAACTGCAGCTATTATTCCGGAAAGCTGCAAAACCGCCTGGCCCATTCTACAGAGCTCCGGCAAACGCTTAACGCTTAGAATGGCCAGCTTGGATATAATTGATCACTCGCCCCACCACCCGTCTCCTTCTCCCCCGCTCGCTAATGCCACCAACCTGATACTTATCGACAATTATGATTCCTTTACCTGGAATGTCTACCAGTACCTCGTGTTAGAGGGCGCTGCTGTTTCCGTGTACCGAAACGATAGGATTACTCTCGAGGAGCTGATCGCCAAGGAACCAACGCAATTGGTGGTCAGTCCTGGCCCCGGACACCCGGACACTGATTCGGGCATAAGCAGAGAGGCGATTAAGCATTTCGCGGGCAAGATACCTGTGTTGGGTGTTTGCATGGGACTGTAAGCCTTTGAATTGCGTGGGTTATAATGTATTTGCGCTTACACAAACCCCTGTCTTAATAGGCAATGCATCATCTCAGTGTACGGAGGCGATGTTGTATATGCTGGAGAGATCCTGCATGGCAAAACATCCCCTCTCAGTCACGATTGCGAAGGGGTATATGCTAGCCTCCCGCAGGACCTTCCGGTAACAAGATATCACTCTCTAGCGGGCACGCACCCCTCACTCCCGGCGTGTTTGAAAGTGTCCTCATGGACAACAAAGAAAGGGCCTAACAAGAAGGATGTGATTATGGGTGTTCGACACAAGGAATATACGGTAGAAGGAGTTCAGTTTCATCCGGAAAGCATCTTAACCGCGGAGGGGAGAAAGATGCTGAAAAATTTCTTGAGTATGAGGGGCGGGACCTGGGCAGAAACCGTACGCCCTGGTAAAAGTTCGCTGGCCGCATCGGAGCCTGCTAGCCACGTAAACGGAACCGGCACAGGGGAGCCCCTTCGCACCCGGGAGATGGGGAATTCTATACTGGATGAGATATACGCTCATCGCAAGGCAGCCGTCCAAGCCCAAAAGCAGGTTCCTTCGCAGAGACCTAGCGACCTCCAAGCATCATATGACCTCAATATAGCACCTCCTCAGATATCCTTTGTAGATCGAATAAAGAGCTCGCCTTATCCTTTGTCCCTGATGGCCGAGATCAAGCGCGCCTCGCCCTCCAAGGGCATAATATCTCTCTCAACTTCTGCGCCGGCGCAAGCGCGAACATACGCTCTGGCGGGAGCAAGCGTGATATCAGTGCTCACCGAGCCAGAGTGGTTTAAAGGCAGCATCGAAGATCTTCGGGCGGTACGGCAGATCTTGGAGGGAATGCCGAACCGGCCCGCGATCCTACGAAAGGAGTTTATCTTCGATGAGTATCAAATCCTCGAGGCTAGATTAGCAGGCGCGGACACGGTTCTTCTAATTGTGAAGATGCTAGACCAAGAGACACTCGCAAGGCTATATAGATACTCGCTCTCACTAGGAATGACGCCGCTAGTTGAGGTCAATACCGTCGACGAGACGAAGGTTGCTGTTGGGCTCGGTGCAGAAGTGATCGGTGTCAACAACCGAAATCTAACGAGCTTTAAAGTTGACCTAGGGACTACAAGCAGACTGCTCGATATAATACCGAAAGGCACGGTCGTCTGTGCCCTGAGCGGTATATCAGGACCAGGCCACGTGGAGGCCTACAAGAAAGAGGGTGTAGGTGCGGTTCTGGTTGGTGAGGCCCTTATGCGGGCAACAGACACCACAAAGTTCATCCGTGAATTGCTTGGAGGCGAACCGGCTGGCTCCGCCTCTGGAACGAAAGACAGTACCCTTCTCGTCAAGATATGTGGCACCCGAACCCCCGAAGCTGCAAAGGTTGCTGTCGCTGCGGGGGCGGATTTGGTGGGAATAATATTAGTGGAGGGGCGCACAAGATGTGTGTCCAACGAGGTGGCATTACAGATCTCAAAGGTCGTCCACGGGACACCTAGACCTTCACCGTGCTCTCAATCCTCGGCACCCCCAAGGTCAGCAATGGATTACTTCGAACACTCATCCGCATTCTTCAGAAACTCCAGACGAGCTCTCCTCACCGGCGTTTTCCAAAACCAGCCGCTCGAATACATCCTCCGACAGCAGCGGCTTCTAGATCTTGACGTCGTCCAACTCCACGGGGCTGAACCTCTCGAATGGGCAAGGCAAATACCTGTACCCGTCATCAGGAGGTTTGGACCCGCCGACACTCCCAACCTAGGAAAAAGAGGCTACCACTCCCTCTCACTGCTAGACTCGGGCATCGGGGGAACCGGGAAAAAACTTGACCTGGAAAGCGTGAGGAAAGTGCTTGAAGGGGATTCCGGGCTAAGGGTCATTCTTGCCGGAGGGCTAGACTCGGGGAACGTAGCGGAAATCATTTCACAACTAGGTAGAGCAGCGGAGAGGATCGTGGCAGTGGACGTGAGCAGCGGGGTCGAGGAAGGAGGACGGCAGAGCGAGGGGAAGATTAGAGAGTTTGTGAGCAAAGCGAAAGGGATCAAGCGGGGGGGAGGCGCTACATAGACCATTCGTGAGCCTTTTATTTTTATTCTGCTTTTTATTTATTTCTACCTACGTCTCCCCCCGGGACGGGAAGAGAAAAAAAAAAAGGCCGCCGCTGATAGAAATTCGTTTAGTGTAGGCGGCCTATCTATCTATCTATCTATCTATCCATCTGTAACGTCCTTATTAGAAAAAAGAAAGAAAGAGAATACATATACATAGAGGTTTACAGAATCGTTTCTCGGGAGTTCTTTGGGATGCCCTGTTTCCTGAGGGTTAGCGGTTAGCGGTAATCTGAGAGGGGGGTTTTTTTCTCCCTAGCTCAGATGTCCGTCCACCGACCCCCTCCTTTGCATCTCTACTTTTTTCTCCTTTTTTCCTCTGAAGAATTGGTGCGAGACCGCAACGCGCAATCCCCCCCAGGACGCCAGCTTAGACCACCGCTGGAAAGCAAGGAATCATCCACACTGGGAGCCTATCTACCTCCTAACGCCTTTTTTATTATCGTTTCCTTTCTCGGGGGTTTCGCATATACGCAACCCCTATCTAGCTACCCCTCCTCCCCCTCCTCCACACAACGCGCGGGTTCGTCTTTTAGGGTTTCTCTTTGGTATCTTTTGGGCTCTTTCCTCCGTGGATCACTCGTTGGCTGTTAGGGGGTGTCTAGTTTCGGGTTGGTGGGAATAGTATCTAGGTCTTTGCGCGGTTTGAGAGTGAGGAGTTATTTGGTGGGTAGTCTGTTCTTTTTTTTTTTTTTTGAGGGTAGGGTGAGTTGTCATTCGCTTGGTGGACTTACTCTCCTAACTTCGCACCGGTGGGGTAGACACGTTGTTCTCTTACTTACACTTCTTATTCTTTTTTTTCTGGTAAACTTCAGGTCCATATTTCAGGATCCTGGATAGCTTCTTCTGCGCCTCGTCATTCACCATCGACCTCAACCCTTTCCTACAACAGGATATCTATTTACTGCTACGCAACCGGATCGCCAATTCTCACTTTCACCCCAGTTTCCCCTCACTTTGCAACCCCTATCAGTTCTTACCCGAGCACAACTTCCACCTCAACCTCTTCATTCGTATCTACTGCTACTTATCTACATAAAAAAACATTTCTACTTGCCTGCACGCGATATATCTTCGAGATGAAGAACCCGTTTGCCAACCTCACCGTCGCCGTCGCCGGCAACTTCGGCAAGAAAGTCAAATCGGGCGATATCCAGCGCTGGGTTGAGAAAGCCGGCGGTGTGTACTCCGCCAAAGTTAGCAAGAACACCACCCATCTAGTCTGCTCCTGGGAGGACTACAAGGCCAAATCTCCAAAAGGTTCCCTTTCCACCACCCACACTCCCCCAAAGACCAGCCCAAAAAAAAAAAAAAAACAATTCAAACCCTCTGTAGCTAACTTCATGGGCCCGGCCGCCGCGGGCACATACCCAGTCAAGAAAGCCTGCCAGCATGGCATCCATGTAGTCTCATACGACTGGCTCGAAGACTCCCTGCAGGCGCGGAGGGCGAGGAAAGAACGCGGGAAGTACCTGATGGCGAACGTGGAGAAGGAGAAGCGCAAGGAGAAAAAGTTGATAAAGCGCGGCATCAAGAAGGTAGACAAGAAGATCCGGAAGGGCGAGAAGAAGGCCGGTACGTTCTCCCTCCCCCGGGGGTTTATTTATCTATTCCTTTCTTTCTTTCTTTCTTCGCTAACTCCCAGCCAACAAACAGCGAAGAGACGGAGGCGGAGCATCGAAGAGTTTGCCCTGGATATGGGAAGCGGTGAGCTTTTACCCCTTGCCCCTTTCCCCGGCATACAAGCAAGCTCACAGAAAACCCCCCCCAAAAAAAAGACACGCACCACATCTATGTCGACGAAACCGGCTTCGAATACAACATCCGCCTCGCGCGCGTAGTCGACATTGCCACCAACAAAAACGACTACTTTTACCTAAAAGTCCGCTCCCTCCCCCCCCCATCCCTTTCCCCCCTCCCCTAACTAACTCCCCGCCCCAAAAAAACCCCCCACAGATCTACGAAACCAACACCCTCCCCCACCTCTACGCCAGCATCGCGCGCTACCGCCGCCCCGGCGCCGCGGGCACCGAGATCCTGTCGCCGATCGGCAGCTACTTCCACGAGGCGTTTGCGAGCTTCCGGCGGGGGTTCGAGGCGCGCACGGGGCGGTTCTGGGAGGACAGGCTGGACCGCGTGGCGCAGATGGGGGAGCGGGAGGTGGTGGGGGGGAAGTATTTTTATCGGCCGCCCGCCTTTCAATGGGCATAATTAAAGAAAGGTTTAAAGCAAAAGCAGACGCATCCAATA